>JBBPCZ010000042.1:34823796-34839305 GCA_037974445.1 Brycinus macrolepidotus
AACTTAAACATTAATGTAATCAAATCAAATATAAAACCAAAGCTATTTGCCATTGCAGGGCATTCACGTTTTATCTAGTTTGTTATAGAAAAACAAGTTCCCCAGAGTCCAGAGCCACGATCATAACATTATAACAGGCACCTTCCGAGCAACAGCAAGTGAACAATTATAAATCTTTTTTCTTTCTTTTTCTGAACAGGTACCAGCAGAAACATTTTTCTTTTATCAGGGAGAAGCATAAACAGTTCAGTAGCAAGTGTCCCTGTTAGAGTGAGGTGAAGTGGTCGAGCACAAAAAAAGCAATGCACTTTCAAAATAATGCGGAATAAAATAATTGTCGGCGTTAAGTAAATAATGCGTTAACGCGATAACGCATTAACTTGCCCAGCCCTAATACATATATACATATATATAAGTTTTCTGATTCTGATTCTGATATTATGTATGACGCATTTAAAATTTGACTTATGACTAAATAACTAAATAACATTTATTCAAATAAAACCTGAAGCCCAGCTGCTTGCACTGTATGTTGCGACAAGAATCTGAGCTTTCCACCAATCGTGATGAACAAACTAATACAAATAATCGTGACTAATTATTTGAGTCCCTTGACAGTCCTAATTTAAAAACATACTTTTCTTCAGTGTGTTGTCCATACCAGTCCTTGTGCGTAATGTGTGGATGCCTGCAACAGCTGCGTTGTTTTGACTGCGAAAATGAGCAGAGCAGCAACACTGAAGACAGGGGTTTCCAACTCTGGTCATGGAGGGAATTCACTGGTGAGTTGAACCAGGTGTGTTAGAGCAGGGAAATCACCAAATATTGCCCTCCAGGTTCGAAGTTGGAGACTCCTGTATAAATGGGGTCAGTCTTCCCCAATTGCATTAAAAGATGTACATTTTTACACCCCTCAAATGTCCAAGGTAGTAACTCCCATGGTTTTAGTTTCTAGCTTCAAGTTTGATAACACACTTTACTTTCCAGTGTTTATTCTTCTTCGTCCTTTATGCCACCGCTGCACTCAAATCTGATCTGATGCGTTCAGCAGCTGTAAAATGCAGAGACAGTATATTAAATATCCAATTTCCTACGAGAGGCACGTTATAAAATGTTCATTTCCAGGAGATGCCTCTTATGGATAGAAGACTAATCAGATGACATAAATCTGAGACATGCATACGTTAAAGCAGCCTCCCCATGCACACACACACACAGGCACTCTGTCTCTCTCTCTCTCTCTCATACACAAACACACACACACACACACACACACACACACACGGTCAAAACCCCAGCAGAGTATCAACAAGCAAATCATATCGTTTTAGTGTTGTCTCCTGGAGTGGGAGCATTTATTGCTTCAAAACAATTGGGAGAAGGCTATAAAATTGGAACGTAGCATCCACACACACATACACACACACACGCACTGCTTGTAGCTAGGCAGTGATGATTTGCTTTTAAGGCATTCTGGAGTAATTGGAGGCCCTACCATAGCTTTGTTATTTAGTGATGCTCGCTTGCTGAGCATTACTCTGCGTATTTCAGAGCCGCTTGCCAATTAAACCATTTACATATCACAAAATTCAGCGTTTAGTTTTTTTAATGAGTTCTCCTTTTCCGCTTTACAGTTACAAAAAGAAAGGTTCTGCCCCAGGCTAATCCAGGAGTTAGCAGTAAACAAACCTCAACAGTTCGACCATTAATGCTCTGCGGCAAACACAACTAATCAATTTTTCTGTTTCAGCACTGTTTCAACATAACCTCGCCGACGTCGACTTAGGACTGCGTAACACCAGCATTGCTCCTCCAGGGGAGGAGTGGACCACTACAAGCGGACTTTTCTAGTAGAAAGTTTTTTAGCTAGGCACGTTTCAGTGAAAACAGTTTCTTTTTTCCAAAAACTCTGTAAATAATTCATTTGGCTTAAGTTCAAATTAAAAGCCATGGTATATCACCCTTCCTTTTTGATGTTGCTGCTAGCCCTTAGCATATTATCTAGCACACTAGCAGTAATGTAGCAAAGCTGCAGTAAGAGTCAAAGGTTATAGCTTGAAATATTAAATATTTTATAACGTTTTATGACTCTGAACTGCTTTGTCCTCAGTTTTTTTTTTGCCTGCTATTTTTTTCACCATTTTATTCAGGTTTGAAAAGAGAGAGAACTACTTGCACGATGTAGCATTAGGCTACATTGGTGCCTTTCAGTTGCCTTCATATCAGTACAGTGTGAACAATGTGAAATTCTTTCTCTGTTTTTAACCCATTCACCGAGTAAAGCAGAAGGCTGCCACCAACTGGGCGTCCAGGGAGCAGTGTGGGGATGGTACCTTGCTCAGGGGTACCTCAGTAGTGCCACTTGCAGCCCTGGGATTCAAACCCACAACCTTCTGATTGTAGGGGCAACTCCCTAACCACTAGGCCACCAACCACCCCAAACCAAATGACCATGCATTGGCCAGGAATCGAACCTGGGTCAACTGTTTGGAATGCAGCTATGCTCACCACTATACCACCAGCGCTTATGTAGCAGGGTTGTGTGTGTTTCTTTGAATTTTCCCACTCATGTTGGGTTGTTTGGCCATCTTATTTAAGGTACCTGTGATTTGCATACATATGTGGTATTTTTTTTTCTTCTTCTTCTTTTCTCTCTCTCTCTTTGGGGTGCAGTCATATGGGGACGGGGTTTTCCCATGCTGGGTCCCTTAACTTGCCTGCTGTCCCTTGCTCTGCCTCTTTTGCGACTGTCCTGAGGCAGAGGTAGGTGGTGTCGTGTCAGGCATGGTGCTTGTTTTGTGGATTCTATTTGCAAATCGGGTTTTCGGGTATCTGAAATATAATGGCCATTATAGTGTACTGTGCACCGTATGTATAGGTTTGTTGTTTTATTTGTACATATATATTTAACGGTACACACGGTAGTTTTCCACGCTGCAGCTAAGTTAGCCCAGCTGCAAGTACTTAGCTTGTGAAGTTTTCTATGTGCTAGCAGATCTTACGGTGTACTTATATGTGTGTCTTACCTGTGTTTGGCAGGAGCTGTGTGCGTCTGCCTCGCTCCGGTGCCTGATTATGTTTATTTTCTTTTAGGTATGTCATAATTTATGTATTTAATTAATGTTATTTCTACACCGTATGATGTTCAGCTAGCTCTCCCTCTTTTGCGACTGTCCTGAGGCAGAGGAGCTGTGTGCGTCTGGCTCGCTCCGGTGCCTGATTATGTTTATCATGAGTTTTTCAAGATCGGTTGTAGCGTCCATCCTTCACACAACATAACGCAGAGTAAACAAAAGTGAGAGAGAGAGAGACTACCTCCGTTACACTTAGATGGCCTACTCAGTGTAGCTCTAATGCTAGATGGCTAACAGATAAAGCAGGGGGGTTTTTATACACGGTGCTTGGAAGAGTTGGCAAAAGGGTTAGTGATGTTTACTGTCTAGAAAATAGCTTAAAGACTTATGAAATGCCTCATTAGCTATCACCATGACCAGTTATTTGATCAAGTCTACTGGGCTGTAGCTTCATGTCATTCATGTCATCCAGACAGTTTCAAACAGCGAGAAGGCCATCAGGGGAAATGAGCATGAGATCTTTTTGCTACAAGCCAAAGAAGAAGCGCATGAAGATAGATACACAGTTTGTCAGTAGGGTGAGATTTTGTGGCATTCTGTGATCAGCAGTGAACTTTAGCATAGTAGCTAGTGGAACAATGTCTGTAAATCTTAAGATGTAGATGTACATAGCTGAAGATGTACATATACAACTGAAAGAAATAATGTGATGTGAAGTGTCTGCTCACTTGCTCTCATATTTGCCAACTCTTCCAAGCATCGTATACAGTAAAAATGATCCAAAAAATAAGCCAAAATGAATCTGATAGTGAGTCTTGGACTCTGATAGTATTCCTTGGGCTGTCTGAATAAAACTGATCACAATGACTTAAGCAGTTACAGGATGACAAGAAGAATAATAATGTAAATAGTAATACTAAATAATCTTTTAGTATTATAAATATAATAATATGAATAGAAAACAATGTTTAATGGAAACTGTGCACTTCAGTTTGCACACAAAAAATATACTGTTCTCTGCAGGGGATGGGTTAACGTATTTTTACTTGGAAGGTTCACAGTGTCATTGGGCTTCGGGCGTACAACTATAAATACAGAAAGTGGCACAATGTAAATAATATGTCAAAAAAATAAATGGAAACATAATGTAATGATAGAATAGGAGATTACTACAGATGGAATAACCGTAAATAACCAGTCATGTTGTTCACAATGAAAATATAAATCACACCACATTGAATAAGTACTCCATTGCTTCTGACTGCAATGATTTCTGCTGCTGAAGTCTACATTTACAGAGGTGAGTTTAATTTTAAGGGCTACAGCGAGTAGGAAAACGTTTATGTAAAAATGACTGGTGACTTATGTTTTTGGTAGATAAAACCAAACGTCATAAGACAGCTTCCCCGAAAGCTTCTGTAAAAGACTGCAGGTGGTTGTTTAAAAAACTATAGAAAAATACAGCAACTTTCCTATCAGAAAATTCCTACAAAAGGAAAAAAAAAACCCAACCTTCTCTAAAACCCTCTTTTTAAGAACGCGTTCGTCAGACGGTGACATACGGCACCACCTGTTCCACTGTACGGAACAGGTGCCCAGAAAGAGCTTTATCGAAACAGTCCTGTAAAAACATCTGGTTCATAGTTCATAGGTGTGACAGAACGCCATGCTGCGTTTCAAATCCTCTCACAGCGAGGCCATCATAACACTATCAAACCTGTCTCAGATTGTGCTTTAAGCCTCCTCACCTTCTGCGAACACAAAGAGTCCAGGTTTTAAAACTGGCTGCCAGTTCTGGTGTCGAAGCCGCCTCTCGCAGCACTGGAGTGCGGTTAATGTGCTATTCAATCAGTGATATCAGTGAAGTGTCTCAGCTTGGTAATTAACTGCCATTATATGGCAGGTAGGCAGATGTAATACATACAACAACAAGCTTGTATTACGGCCCAGTCAACAACAGAAAAGACTGCGGGGGATGGTTTGAATAAAGTGTTACCTAATTACTAATATTACCATGACACTGTCATAGTCATATTCAGAGGCCTTGGATTTTCTCAGTGGAGGAAAAACTAAGTGCTGTTTTGTTACAATATCAAGTCAGATAAGTAGTTTGTAATTATCAATATATCTCCCATGTCAGTAGCTAGTGATTGATGTTAAAAGGTGTAGTATTTAAGGGAAGACACTACAGGCAGAAATGTTGGTCCCCACCAATCGTTTTTCAGATGTTAAGATAAATTGCATCCATATATTTTCATATGTCTTAACCTGTAATTAAAAAAGATAATAACTTAAGAGAACTATAATTATTTCAAAGTGTTAAGATAAATATAAGGGCACTTAAATTAGACCGTTTTTTTCTATAATTGAGCACAATTAATAACAACTTTGCTCCACCCTATTCAGCATAATACTGTAAATGTGTATGTGTGTGTATGTAACTATATATATATTAGGGGTGTCAAGCGATTGAAAAAAATAATCTAATTAATTACAAGCTCTCTGATTAATCAATCTAAAATAATTGCACACATTTTTGCTGTAAAAGTATTTAAAAATTGTAATGAATTTTGGCATATGATTGAAAGAATAATCAACAGTACAGACTTTCAACGTCTCTTTTACTTAATAACTGTTTTTGCACTGTTCCTGTGCAGTAATGGTCACAACAATCAAAAAATAGGACCTAATATGCTGAGGGAACAAAAAAATGCTTCAGCAAGAACAATGATAGAACTTCGTTCATCTATAAGGTGCAGTTTAAGATAATGTACATGCAAGCAGGGGTGTCAGAAGCATTTTACAGTGGGGGGGACCCACTGTTGGGGTGTCTGGAACGGGAGTGGGGGTCGGGGGGAAGGTTTGCGGGAGTGTGATAGCTGTAGCATAGTATTTTCCCAGGGTTGGGGACGCGGGGGTGCGCGCTCATACAAATCGCTGGGTGGATAAGTGAGTGGGAGGACGAAACTAATGATTTTTAAAAGTGTGTGTGGGGGGGGGGGCACGTGACCCCCTAATACAATGGTTCTGGCGCCCATGCATACACGACATCTCAAAATAAACTCAGCAACAGAGACCATTTTGTCAGGGAGTTAGTTAGTCGGTCACAGGTCGACTGTGACCAACTGTTCTGTCTGTCTATTTTTAAACTTAAATTTTCCATTCACTGGGCCAAGCAGTGCGTTCTCGTCTCCTCCTTCATTTTACAGAGCACCTGTGGCCAGAACCGAACCAGGTTAAAGAGTCACCACAGCATGCGATTAATCTGCTTTTTTTAACACGTTATTTTTTCTGTGATTAATTGATCGAAATTAACATGTTAATTCGACACCCCAAATATATATATATATATATAATGACTGAAAAGCTTTATTTTCTGTAGAATCAAAATCTCACTTGGTAAAACAGTTCTGAGGCCCATTCATTCACAAAACCCACATTTTTCAACATTTAGAACCAAATGTCCCATTCATTTTTTTTTTATATCTATAAAAGGACAGACAAAAGTCTGGCTTTAAGATTGATTCTACTGCTGTTCTAGCTATATACTAGATACCAATGTACTACATGTCATAAAGCATCAGAAGTCTCTTTGAAATCTGTCAACAACTTGACGTGATCTAAGGGAAGTGGGTGATGATATAAATATGCAGTTTGCACTATGCTAATTTGTAGCTTTATGCTTACATTACTTATTAGCTACATTAGCCTCACATGCAATGCAAAGTTTGGACAACTAGTCTGACCTTGCCGACTGAGCAGATTTTTAGATAAATTGCATCTACAGTCTCTACATGATAAGTATCTATGTAATAAGCACAGATATGGATCCAGTCGCAGAGTACAAGGAGTAGAGTTTTAATGAATAACAAAGTTCGCAAAGAGAAGAAGCAATATCCAAAACGTAGCAAAGAGTCCAAAAACCAGTAAATCCAATCAAAAGGCAACAAGAACAAGTCCACAAGGCAAAAGAGAAATCCTAAATCCAGAACAGGGGTCAGAGAAAACACAGCAAAGAAACACAGGAAAGTTTAATGAGAGAACGCTCGGTAACTAGGCACAGCTTAGTGTACTTCACACTGGTGGATAGTCTCTTTGGTCCATATATACTCCTTGGCCTAGAATTCAGGTGATCCTGATCTCGTTGTTAGGGGTTTGTGAGAAACTCCAGAGTGGGTCTCCGGAGAGGGTTGTCTGTTAGTCCCTGACTCCAACTCCGATGCAGGGCCAAGCCTTACAATCTATATATCGAAACCAACAATATTTGACTGACTGACCAATCGTTTTTCTGATTTTTAGATGAATTGCAGCTATAATTATGAATCATAAATATGTATATATCATATATGTCTTCTCTTAAACTGTAGCGATAGCTTTTAAGGAGTGTAAACTACATTTCAATATGTCATCATTTTATGCATTATTCTGTAGCACAGAATTATAGCAACCTGCCTCATTTTTAATGACGTTTTCCCTCTACTGTTCAACACTGTTCTCTCATTACAATATGCAAATATATGAAACTACTATTGGGAATTACTGTGGTGTCATCCGGTTCTGACTGCTAGCCTAAACTCTAATGTATAGGATACCTCGGTTACTGAATCTGGCCAATACAGCCACCCATCGCATTGTCACAAGTATCCTTCTGTTTCTACTTTGATGAAAATTCTCTGGTTAGAACACATACTTTATCTGAAAACTACACTAAACTGAATTTTAGCAGTCAATGCATTTTTCACACTACAAACTCTCCGTCTGTTGCTGTGGTTTCTGCATAAAAGCTGACTCCAGCCCACGTCAAGCGCCTGTTCAGAAGCGTGGTTTATCACAAATTAAGCTAATTTATCAGGTTGTGGTGTTCCGCCAGTGGACAGGAGCTACTTTGTGCTTTTGACACATAATCCATGATTTGACATTATGAGAGTGACATTTTAAAATGTAGCTTCCTAGGAACCCGTTTCCTGTTTGTTGGCCCATCTGAGAGCCACCAGTGCAGTCATTTGTTAGTTGGAGGATTGAGAGCTAATCAGCGGGGAGGGCAGTCACTTATAAACCATTTATCTTGACCTTTTATTCCAAGGAAAATCAATTTACTCTTAATGTGGCCGTATTACGGAGCTAACTTTAATCTGCCTCACACTATTTCAGTCTAATACGCCAGGAAGGTTTTTTTCTTATTTTCCTTTCAGGCTCAAGTTAAAACAAAAGAGGTGGTTCGTATAAAGACAGATGTTGAGGAATTACGCAATAACACATGAGAGGAAGTGCTATACTATGAGAGGTTATCCATGGTATAGCATGACTTTAAGTATGTTATTGTGATTGAGGGTGCTTATTTATTCATTAATTTATTCATTCATTCAGATTTTGAACAATGATGACACAAAAATGATGAGTAAACGTGTACAGTTACACTTCACAAAGAAAAACAGTTCAGCAAATGAATGCAACTACAGTACTGTGTTGCAGAAACTTGTGGAAACATCAAGCCTGCTTGTTAAGCCAAAATTCAAACTACAGATTCACCAGCTTGAGAGTACTAGCTTCACGTTTAAAGGCAATATCAGTAGCTCACAGCAGATAAAAAACACAAACTGAAACTGAAACTCCAATGTCTTTATCAGTATTAGAAGAAGAGGCATACTGGTCACTTCTGTCCTACTCTTTACTTTCTCCTCATTCTTTTTTGGTTAGTTTTACAGTATTTTGATGAAGGGCATCTGACATAACTACAGCATTTAAGGTGGAACATCTTAAATGTCTATCAGAAATGGAGGTCTGCTGCATTTGGGGCGATTTGATTTTACTATTGTTGCTCACTTCCATTGCTTGCTGACAGTCCAGTATGTTATTTTTAATTGTTATTTTCAGCAGGATTGTTGTAATAAGGATTGTTGGTTACAGGCGAGTAAGGAGGAGTGATACTACAAGAGATCCAACTGGAGTGCCATTATTAGGCTCTCACTGAATGCCTCACAGCCAACCACATTTTCAGGCTGTGGTATAATTTGCAGTTGTGCTAACAGTACACTGTTTACTAACCCATGTGCATTGTATTGAGACATAGAAACAACATGAATCAAATAAGAGGAGAAAGATAAAGTTGAAAGCAAAGTCAGTAGCACTTAACTCTGTTAATGAACTGGATACCACTTTGTTTGTATTAGGGATATACCATTCCAATACTCAGTATTGGTATCGTTCTGATACAGTAAAAAAAAAAAAAAACTGGACTGGATATCAGAAAAGGCCTGAACCACCATGTAAGCTAAACTTTGAGCAAAATGCCATTAAGAGAGGCGCATCAGGACACGAGTAATACAGATAAGCAATAAGACTGGGTCTCAAATGGCTCCCTACTCCCTACATAGTGCACTATTTAGGAACTAGGATATATAGGAACTATATAGGATAGGGTCCTGCACCCAAGGAGTGTATAATGTGTCTAACAAAGAACTTCTGGAGACATGTCTGTAGAACTCCATCATGGACAAATTGTGCTCTACATGGTTGTAGAAATTCAATTGTTTAACTTGCATAGCGCCCTCTAGAGGAAACAGAGAGCCATTTCAGATTCAGACAAATGTATTATTAACAGCTTAGTTTTTTAAGAGAGGGAAAATAGACCATATTTGACAGACAAAATTGGTATCAGTATTATCAGAAATCTGAGATTGTGGTATCAGTATTGAACTTGAAAAAGTGGTATCGTGTCACCAATAGTTTGTACTGACACATAGACACAATATGGAGCAAAAGTAGGTGCTAAAAAATCTGTAGAAATAAATAAAAATGAAAGCAACAACAAGACAAAGCTGATGGACATTAATTCAGAATATGAATCGGCTAAATTAGAACTGAACATTGACAAAGACCACCGTTTTCCCATTGTTTTTTTCCCCCCAGTCTTTTTTTAAGCTCAGGTAGTATTTTGCAAGGAACTGGAAAGACTTCACCAATGATGCTATCATAACTAATCTCAGTCAGTTAAATCCAGATCAGTCAGGCACATATGGACAATATGGTGCAAATAAACTGAGAGACATTTGAATACAAATAAATACAAAAATAACAACAAGGCAAAGACGGTGGAAGATTCTGAATATGAACTGGCTGACTGGCAACCGCTGGCATGACCAGTCTGGTGATAAAGACGGGGCTTTAACTGGAGCTACCATTTGGTTGCTTTTATCAGTTAGAGGTTTATATACACTTTTTAAAGCATCACACACACTTTAGCCTTATATCCTAGGGGATGGGAGAATTGATTTTTCACTCATATTAAAAGGTCTAGTTCTTGTTTTTCAGGTACCTACAAAAGAAATCAAATGTTAGGAATGACCAATAATACTACAGTCCAATGTATGCAACCCAATTAAACCAATTAAAGGTAGGCTGCACAGACCCATAGGCACAATATAGAACAAATAAACAGGCAAAATTTATAAATAAAAAGACAAAAACAAATATAATAATAGACTAATAATACAACAACAAAAATAAGCTGAAAGACTTAAGACAAACTAATATTATATAATGATGTTGCACAATATAAAGACAAATAAATGTGTACAATTAGACTAAACTTTTTCACAGTGCTTTATGAAAGGCTAAACTAAGGACAACTTATCATACAGCCATGAATTTTAAAGTATATTGTTACTATCAGATCAAAATCATTTGAGCTTTTGCATAATATTCATATATTTACGGAAAATCCTTTATATTCTGTGAATGTTTTATGAAGATTTATTTTATTTATTTATGTTTATTAAAACTCATTATATTAACGTGCTTTAAAATGTTCAAATAAAAGGGACACATCTTACTTGCCTTGGTTTGCGGCTGTGATTTTCTATTGTGTTAGTGGGTGAGTCATGTATATAAGAGCTGTCAATCAACAACTCTGCCCAGACTCAGGAGGCATAGACAGATGTGTCTGTGCTTGACCATTTGTGAGCTTAAATATATTCATAAATAAATGCATCAAAGTGAATACACAATCAGATGAAATCCACTGACAAGTTTTAGCCCATAGCTAAATGTAATGAATGATAATGAAAACTTTTAAAACCACAAACTGGATGACCTGATCCACAGAGACTATAGGCCAATAAGGCTACATTCATTAACATAGGAACTGTATGAACTATTGTAGTACTTTAGCTTGTTTAGTGAGACAAAAAACAGTTCTTTAGAATAGCAGAGTACACAATAACTGCATGAGGGTCCTTGAGAATTAGAACTGGGACAGGATGTTGGATT
This sequence comes from Brycinus macrolepidotus, assembly GCA_037974445.1. Classification (NCBI taxonomy): domain Eukaryota; kingdom Metazoa; phylum Chordata; class Actinopteri; order Characiformes; family Alestidae; genus Brycinus; species Brycinus macrolepidotus. Next base: position 34,835,139 of record JBBPCZ010000042.1, read on the forward strand.
CCAGCTTCACACCTGTTTAAAGACTAGGGTGGGCTTTGTTGGGTGAACTGTTTGAAATGTTTTTTAGCTTGTAAATCTAGAAGGAAGGCAGATATCCAGCAATATTGCTACTAAGCTGAAGATCTCACTGGAGCCGTCTTCGGATTGTTATTATAATGGGGAACCCATCTGTCACACGACAGAAATGCTTCATGTTTAATGAGGAGAACAAGAACTAGATAAACTACATACTAGCTAACTAGACACCATACCTCAGTCTGGCTTCTTTTCTCTGAATTAAAGAGGTGAAAAAACTTGTCTCTGGCATCTATTTTGTGCTTAACAAAGAAATAATTGCTGTTCTCTCAAAGGTTTTGTGCAACAGATGACATAGGAGGTACACTAATTAGGGCTGCACAATATAGACAGTACATTAAGACTGAGATTATATCGGAATCAGAATCAGAGTCAGAAAACTTTATCGATCCCGGAGGAAATTGCTTATGTTAAGACTGCACAGACACACAGAGGCACAGAGACAAGAACAATATACAATATAAAGTCTAAATAAATCCAATTAAAACTCTGTAGGAAAAACCTCAATATGAAATATGCTATGCTATTTACACAAATGCTGGGCATAAATACTATAGATAAGTAGGTTATACTGCTACATATAGTGAGTGCAATACATTTCAACATATTAAAGGTCCAATATCATCACTCTTCTGGAATTAAACAGACTTGAAGTCTTTAAATACTGTCAAGGTTTCAGAATGTACATTCAATCCAACATCTATTCAATCCATAAATGAAAACTAAGCTGCAAAAACAAGACAAAAAACAACATATTTACATACATCTCCTTAGTCAGCCTACAGCAGTTTAGCCCCGCCCATTCATGCTGAAGTTCTAAGGAGTGTTTCACACCTGTGCTGTTTTTTGAAAGAAATGCAATACAGGGCAGCCAATCAGAAAAGAAATAAAAACAGTTTAAGTCTGAAAACTGTGTAAGAATAGATTATTAATTATATTTTTGGTACAGACAAACAAAATGAAAAAAATTAAATAGGAATAAAATGTAGAATATGGGCTCTTTGAAAACACATTGGTGAATCAGCATCTTTAATGGTTAAAGAACGGCTAAAATAATTTGACTATGTTGGATTACATAAATATCTTGATTCATTTCAATACCCAATAACATTTGCTTGGAGCTGTGATTGGTCACCTTGTCAAAAACACGGTGAATGTTTAGAAGCTCATTTGCATATTGTAGCCTTCTCTGACGTAGGTATTTGCATGTGTTTCCCATGCCAGCATGGGTTTCCTCCCACAGTCCAAAGACATGCACGTCAGGCGAATTGCAGATGCTAGATGCATTTCCATCAGAAAATGCAAAGTGTGACTGTATGCTTGCTATAAAACCAGTGTTTGGAGACACCCAAACATTGGTTTTATGGGCTAAAAAAAGTTTGCATAAAAAAAAATTCTTCTCACACTGTGGATTCAAACCGGCAATCTCCTTATTATTGCCCGGCCTCTACCGCTGAACCACCAGGGGATGAACTTGCAGTCTCTTACCAAGTCATTTATGGGTAAGGACGACTGAACACATAGCCACATAGCCACGTCTTTTATTTCATGACTGTCCAGCGTTTCTCCACTTTTTGTCGCTTTGAGGCCACCGTAGTCATGATGTCACAACACTCGCTCTCTAATTCTAATTATCTCTCTAATTATCCCTGTATGTCTGCCCTGTGATGGACTGATCCAGGGTGTTTCTCTGTAAAGGGGCATTTGGCTGACGCCCTTATCCAGAGCGACTTAGCGTCATTAGTTATAGAGACAGTTCCCTTGGAGCAACTGAGGGTTAAGTGTCTTGCTCAAGGACACAGTGGTAGAAAGTGGGGGGTTTGAACCTGCGACTTTGTTGTCGTTGGGTTCACAGGCAAGTGTTTTACCCACAGCAGCTATGGCTGCTGGGATAGGCTCCAACCCTCCATGATCCTGGTTAAGGATAAGCAGTTTAAATAAAGAATGGAAGGAATTATTGCATAAACCAACACTGCGAAAACGATTAACAGATGATATATTGTGCAGACCTAATGCTAGCTTTGCTGTATTTATTAGCCATAACTCATTGGCTAGGCTAGTAGTCAGAACTGGACAGTGGAAGTTGCTCCTGAACTGGCCACACTAGAACTGGCGACAGTCATAAAGGAACTTAAATGTGTTTATTATTGCCGCTTTTAACTGGAACCAGCATTTGGTTGCTTTCATCAGTTTAGATTTATTTGCACTCTGTTTGGCAGCACACACACGCAGACACACACTAATGCTGGCTCGGAGAGAAACGACGACAGGTGGGCGAGCGAGATTTGAACCCTGAAATGTAAGAGAGTGCATTCGTCAAGCTCTCTACTGGCGTCTGCTCTCGCCACTAAAAACCTTGCACTGTCAACTCATTGTTCCTCTTTCTTTCTTTCCATCTATCTCTCTCTCTCGCTCTCTCTCTCTCTCTCGCCCTCTCTCTCTCTCTCTCTCTCTCTCTCTCTCATTCTCCCAGTTTCCCAATTTATATGTAAATGCAGGTGTTCTTGACAACGTCAGGCCCAAGGCAGTTCATTGGAACTCCTCAGCAGTCTATAAACCCAAAATAAACGCCACGAGTCCTTGATTTCAAGCATGGCCAAATAAATCATACTTATTGTTTTTTTTTTTGTTTTTTTTTTCCAAAGGTAACACTTTGGAAATAACCATGATTTCTCTCTCCTATGAGGCTGCTGAGCACTCTTCATGCTGCATTATTCCAGAGCCCGTCGTCAAACTGAATACCTTAAGTAATACGTGAACAGTAAATACCACACACACCTTATGCTCGAATGAACGCTCTAAGCCAACATACGCCAGGCTGGTTTTTCTCATTTGAGAGAAATCAAGGAATCGCTCTGGCTTCTTATACATAATAACACTAGGCGACAGCACATGTTCAACAATTCTAAGAACTTCATGAGTCAATACTGAAGAAAATCGGAGGCATGTTGTCATGCCGATGTGGAAATAATGCTGGAAAAGCTTCAACTGATAATCCACTATGTTTTTGAAAGTAAAGTTGCCAAAGTGTGACTACTTATGTCAATGTTATATACTACTGATCTCTATTACGTGCAAGAACAGACTCCTAACCACCATTTGTGTTATTAGTAATTCACTTAACTTTAAGTTGTTTATCTATAGTATTTTTCCCCAGCATTTGTGTATATAGCATGGTGTATTTCATACTGAATTTTTCTGCAGAGTTTTTACTGGATTTATTTTGACTTATATTTTACAATATTTTATATTGTTCTTGTCTCTGTGCTGTCATAACATAAGCAGTTTCCTCCGGGATTAATCAAGTATTCTGATTCTGATTAAAACTCATTATTCTCTAATACGGTACTTTCTAATCCCAGTCCTCAGGCTTCACTACGCTGCATATTTCTCACACACCTCATTCAATTCAAAGGATTTTGGTTAATTAGCTAATGGCTGTAGGTGACAATCAAAAAACCGACTCTGCTAACATGACATGTTTTATTCAAGTACTGTAGAGTCTGAGTGCACAGTGTCATTAAAGCAGCAGTGGAACACTGAGAAATTCTGAAATTCATAGAAATATTTCAAAAATTCAAAGATTTCACTCAAATTGTTTCATTAATTGTCCGATCAATTCATTTTTAAATATAAAAATGTATTAAATTAAAAACTCTAAAGAGAAGGATTTTTACGAGTACGCTTAGACATCTGTCTGCCGCTGTACATACAGCTAAACAAACAAACAAACAAACAAACAAATAAATAAATAATAGACATGCAGCAATAGTCACCAGCATTGCTCCCAGAAATATATATTCTACTATACTATAACTATAGCTTATCCATCTGTGTGTGTGTGTGTGTGTGTGTGTGCGTGTGTGTGTGGAGCTAAACACAGGGAGCAAGAAGTCCAGGAGGGCAGCTGGCAACCACTGTTGTAGTATTTAATGCACTAAAGCTGATACAGTGGAAATGGCTTTAAAGGTCACGTGAGGTATCTTCAGGCTCACAAATAAACATCAAACACACCTGACTTGACTCGATTCATCTCCTGTTCTAAAAAAAAAAAAAAAAAAAAACCCCACCAACAGCTATAGCATGCCCAGT
>JBBPCZ010000042.1:34897102-34919568 GCA_037974445.1 Brycinus macrolepidotus
CGTGTGTGTATGTGTGTGCATGCCCAGAGCATACAGTGACACAGTGCTGGTCCCAAGCTATCAACTGTATTCATGTACTGGAAATGACACTGGTTCAGCAAGCACGCTATCACACACACACACACACACACACACACACACACAGCCAGGCAGCCATATCGCTTCTCAACAGAGCCTTTCTCATATAACCTTTGTTTTCCTGGCAATATTTCTGCATGTGTATGTTATCACAACCATCGTTCTCTCGCTCTCACACACATAACACACACACAAACAGACACACATACTCACACACACACACACACACACACACACACATAAATTCCATTTCCCACCCTGAGCTGAGGTGGAGAGCGTTATCTCACTGAAAGGTGAGGCTACCATACCATAGTGCAGTTTTGTGCAAGTGTTCATTCCTTTGTGTGAGTGTGTGTGTGTGTGTGTGTGTGTGAGTGTATGTGTGTGTGTGTGTGTGTGTGTGTGTGTGTCTCTCTTATTTTTACCAGTGTACCCAGCAGAAAGTCGTGTTATTTTATTTATTTCTGATTCCTGGTTGTGTTTGAGGTGTTGTCACTTGATATAATATTATTTCATATATCAGATAAGAAACAAGTACTGTTATTACCATTATTCATGTAAGTGAGGACAGATATTATAAGCATATTGGCTCTGTTGAAAAAAAAAAGTTTTTTGCTTTCATTTTTAATAATTTTCCAGATTATTTTACTGTTTTTAAATATCAAGACGATTTGAAAGGCAGAAAAAAATAAGAAGAAAGTCTCTATGCATTAACTTTCATTTTCACATACATTGTGTCATACATTGTGTCAAAATTTTATGATGAACGAACTAATAGATATTCAAAAAGACTTAATTTATTTTCATTAAAAGTTAAGAACATTTTTCCTTCTTCTGCAAAGTTCTTCTGCATTTTTGGAGACACAAGATTTTGTTCTGATGGCGACAAAATTTGGAGGGGCTCCTCTGAGGATTGGACTACTTTGTTGAGCATGTCCCACAGATGCTCATTAGGACTGAGATCTTGGGAATTTAGAGTCAACTCTTTCTCATGTCCCTCAAACTGTTATTGAACAACATTTGAAGGGTTTCAGAGAGCATTATCCTGCTGAAAGAGGTCACAGTCATTAGAGAATACTGATGCCATGTAGGGGTGTACCTGGTCTGTAACACCATTTAGGTAGGTGGTGTGCAGGACTCAGGATTTCCCAGAAAACATTGCCCAGAGCACCACGTTGCCTCTGCCGACTTGCCTTCTTCCCATGCCAGATACCACAGCACACCATAGGAGGTCTTATAATGTCCATGACTCAATGGGTCAGAGATGTTCTGGTGGCACAAGGGGCACCTACACAAAATTAGGCAGGTAGTTTTAATGTCAATGTGTATCTCAAGCAGCTACAAGCTTTCAATGTATTTTTAAATTTCATTTTATATACAATATTGATTCCAGAAGAAATTGCCTGAGTCGTCTGCATTTAAACCCATTCACCTGAGTTAACTGGTGGGCAGCTGACAATGGCGCAGTGTGTGGGGATGGTACCTTGCTCAAGGGTACCTCAGTGGTGTCACTGGCACTCCTGGGATTCAAGCCTATGACCTTCTGAACACAAAGGCAACTCCCTAACCACCAGACCACCAGTATGTGTTATAAACTCCACATATGCATGTACAGAAGCTATATCACCAGAGGCAACTTGGCCTTAACTAATACATTAATATTGGCTCCTTATGAAGCAAATAAAATTTGTAGGTCCACAGGAGTCCAAAAATAATCAGCTTCTAGCTATTTGCTAACAGCAAGTCAAATGATGCAGATGCCAAAGATTGAACATTATTTTGATGTCTTTTTATCTTTGAGAGAGAGGGAGAGCTTAGCCCCACTCGCCCATTTATATCGGCCGCCTTTGAGTACAAACATGTATGAAAATTGCTGTGCGTGTGTGTGTGTGTGTGTGCCTGTGTGTGTGTGTGTGTGTGTCTTTGGCAAGCAATAGAGAGGCTCAATTTTTCTGTATATTAAAATGACTCTCAGAGGCAAGCTAAAGAAAATTGCCAATTGCATTCCTGGCATATCAAAAGCTTATTCATGCTACTGAAACACAGAGACAACGTTTAGAATCCCCAACACATAAAATTCCATTTCACAAATGCAATACAAATTTACCATGAAAATGCAATAATTACTAATCCCAACACGTGACACAATCATTGCCATGGCAACCATGCATAAACTGAGCATGCATAAATGAGTACTTCATATTTACATATTTACCACCATTTCCATCTTCCATTTGTGATAATGGATGGACCGTAAACTACCATTTACCTTCATGGATGTGCCATATAGAACATAGCATAGAATATGGCGGTTTAAACAAAGAAAATATACCCAAGCACCCTGCAGCCTGTGCACACTGTGTCTAATTCAAGAGTCTGGAGTTGATAAAAGCCACTGTCATCTTCGCTAAATGCAGTCCTTAAATCAGTTTTAATGTTTTGCTTTAACAAAATGCAATTCCTGCTTGCTTTAAAGGTCTCTCAGTTGAGCATATTTTTGACGGAATATATTCGTATGGTGGAAATGTGTAGGATTTTTGGATTTTTGTCTTTGTAGATCAGGCAGTAAATATTAATAAAAGTGTGTTACTTGTGTTTAATTGCTAATTTGTATTTTTTTTTGTTTTATCAAGAAAGCTACAGAGTGAATTGTTTTGACAACCGGCGGCTCCCACTCTTCCTCACTCCTCATTACTGTACACAGACTTACAATATTTCACACACAGTGAGACAATGGTGTCCTAGTTCAGTTGTTAAGGGGTCCTGGGGATAAAATTATTTTATTTGATTATATTAATTCAACTCAATTTCCGTTCCTCCAGCAGAGGCCTGCAGAAAGAAACTGATATGCTTAAACGTGGTTTCACCCAACTAGCTTCCGTAACAGAGGACACGTTTTAGAGTAAAGCATGAAACTACAATCAATATGACAGAATTTGCTGAAAAATATCGCTTTTGAAGACCTGCACACATTAAGGCACACAAAGTCAAGTCCACTGAGAGACTGTTTGCTGAGTGTGCACGTTAGAGAAAAAGGGGAGATGAAAGAGGGAGGTAGAGAGAGAGAGAGAGAGAAAGAGTGAGAGAGAGAGGGTGCAGAGGTATGGGTGTGCCTATTAGAACTGAATATCTCAGCTGATGTCAGTATTTATATCCTTAATCAGACATTCTAATAAATGCCTTTGCAAACAGTGGCTGATTTCCAAACAGGACGTAACCTATTTTTAACTCCTTGGCTAGAAAAAAATGATAGACCCCTCAAGAAAGAGGGCTGATTCCATAGCAGATGGTAAAATCCAGCTAATGTTATATCATTACATTACCTGCAATTTGGCTGGTAATGTTTTCAATACACATAGTCCTAAAACACTAGGATCACTAATTTAGCTGAACGATCAAGTGCTGATTTTATGTCAGGCGCTAAAAAATATATATTTTTTTCTATTTACAGAAATATTCCAACAGTTTCTTGTTGAGCTATTCAAATGCTGTTTGTTTAAAAGTGTCCTTTCTCAAAAATCACAATGCCCATATCAAGATTGTACCATCATCACCCTAATGTAGGCCTGACATCTCCTCCAGCCCCTTGCCTGGAGCTTACAGCCCACTCTCAGCCCGCCACACCCACTGTAAGAAGTGGCCAAAGGTGCCCACACTGGCTGCAGCTGCATTAATGCCAAACCAAATTAAAGAATGGCAGGATTTTCCACCCTCCACCACCCACTTCACTCCCCACTGCCTCGGGCCGCTTTCTGAGCCTCAGCTTCCTTGATTCCGTGTGTGTATATGTGTGTGAAAGCGAGAGAGAGGCATGGAGGCACTGATGTGTGTGTATGTTTTTTCCCTTTTTTAATCATTGTGAGCCTCTTGCAGCTACTAGAAACAAATTAAAAGCAGCAAAGACATTCTTCTTCCCACTCTTGTCTCTCCTTTCCACTAATCTTATTCGAAAGGATAGAAACACCTCCCTCCCACACACACACACACTCACATGCATATACAGACATTTAGTAACGCTCTCCAAACTTCAGTCCTCTTTTACAGCATTGTAATAAAGAAAGACAATAAAAGAAGCTAGTAAAAGGAGCTAGCAGTGTCCTAACTCTTAGCTGCCTGTGAAGGGACTCTGCACACTCTGGAAACCTTGGAAGGTCTGGGAAGGCTTTGTGAAAGCTCAGGTAGAGAATTCTAAGCGGAAAGAGATGAAAAAAGAATCAGTTTTTCACTTTTAGCTGGATCATTAGCCAGCAAACTTATGCTGGCTTATTAGCTCCTCTCACGTTAGCCTAACGCTAATGCAGCGCTATGCTCCAGTCAGCCGGTGTGAAGGAACGTACATGAATATTTCAGCAGTGGAGAGTGATGCCTTTCAGCGACAATATCCGTCAAAACATTGCAAAAACATTGTTATTGTTTAGCTTTTAAGCTAGCACTCTGCAGTCTTCTTGCTGCCTTCCCTTCCTACACACACACACACACACACACACACACACACACACTGGTACGTAGATAAGGCTTTTAAATGATGCTGAGACATGAAAAGGGTAAAAACCTGATAAGTAAAGTGTCCCAAACCATCTTCTTTGCAGACAACACTGCTAACAGCTACGTGGGAAAGAGGATGGCAAATTTATACAGTGCAAGAAGGACAAACATACCAGTGGTCTTTTCTGCTACAAATATGCCCCATAAGCGTTTTACTTTCGCTGAAACCCATATAACTCTTCCCTCACAAGTGACAGCTGTGCATTAGCGTATGTAGCCTAGCTTCTCATAGCCTAGCTTTTCATTAAAGCAGCTCCCAACCGCTAACCATAACACATGGACATTTTTAATTTAAGGAAGCACTGAACCAAGCCAAATCTTTAATTTCAGTTTTGACGATGCCCCTAGTGTTACGGTGTACTGCCAACACACACACACACACACATACGCGCGCGCACACACACACACACACACACACGCACACACACACACACACACACACACACACACATGGCAGAATCCACAGGGACAAAAGAGGTCTCACGTCACCTGCTCTTCGCTAAGCTAACCCATTCCAGCCTCCGGTGCAGTTCCAACCAATTTGAGGCTCAATAGAGACGAAGAGAGAGGGCAGAGAGAGAGAAATCGCTTACATTTGTATAAATTATCTCAGACAAAGAGAGAGGCAAGGTCACAGAGTGGTTAGCGTTTATACAGGGAGAGGGGGAATAGCTGTAGCTATCTGAAGCATGCATGCGTTTGTGTGTGTGTGCATGTGTGCGCCTATGTGTGTGTTATGGAAATGCAGGCTCTCGTACGGACCGAGTGATGAGGGAAGTGCTAGAACTGTCAAGGACTCCTGACAGCACTGTCATTCGTAGCACAGTTAGCGGGCCTACTCAGCGGCTTCACATTTCAATAATACATGAAGGGTATATAAAGCACATCCACTATCTGGAATTACATACCCATATCCCAAAGCCGTTTCGTTGGCTTTAAACCTTTTTTTGTTTATGTTTGACCTTTCTGCAAATGGCTGAGCAGTTTTTATGTATGTGAAACTGGATATGGAAGAGGACGAGTGGGTGCTCGGTCAAGCTCGTGAGCTACACAAATGGGATTCAGGCTAAAGTGCATTCATCTTCAGAATACAGGACTAAGCTACCTTCTTGTTTCACTAGCTAATGGTGATGTCGGTCCAATGTGCTTTGCTCAACAATAAACAACACATTTTGAAAAATTGCTGAAATGCAACATGCTTGAAGAGATGCTGTCAGACTCTAACAACCTGTAAAAAGTTGTATCTTAGCAGTTTGGCCTCAAAATGAAACATTTAGCCCTAAAAGTGAAACATTTGCAAAACGTTATCCAGGGAGGAGATTTTTTTTTTTTTTAAGTTTTCAGTTTTTGTGCGAATGACTTCAAGTACTTATTCCAGAATGTGTATTTATACAGGCACATATACTAGTTGTTATATTTTACATTTTATAGAGTGTACTTTGGTACAGCTCAATTACTGAGCAAGGATAAATGCACAAATTTGGGAAAGCAATAGAACAAAATAAAATAAAATCCCTACACAGCAAACAGCCAATTGTTTATTACAAATTAAATACAAACATATTCATAATAAATATATAAATAAGTCATAAACACCATCATAAGTGACATAGCTCAAAAAGTTTTGAATACTTCCTGTGAATCACCAGTTTAGTTGATGAATAATGAATAAGTAATCAAATCATATAAGGTCAAGGTCAAAGCAGTGCATACTAAACAGGAGTTGATTGTGTATAAGGATAACGTCTTAGGTTACAAGATGGAATGATGTGTGGGTGGGTGATTGGATGGATGGATGGATGGATGGATGGATGGATGGATGGTTGTTTGTTCAGCCTCATCTCAAAAACTTCAAATATATAAGAATACTTTCATGGGTTGCAAGATGACCGATGGAATAACCTTCCTATTAGAAGACAAAGGAGTCTGAAGGGACACTGATCAGTCAAACTGATAAATGGACTGCAGTGTTCACACAGCTAACCATCAACAGTCTGTTGATGTGGTGTGGACATGTGTTGCGTATGACTGCAGCCCATTTCCTAAACAGTAAATGCAACATCTGTTGTGCTATTAGTCTCCATAACGGCATGGTCCAGTGGATGAAATCTGTTCTCGCTCTCTTTTCCTTTATTAACCTATTCCATTTGGTGTGCCAAGTTTGTGTGCAGCCCTTTGGCTAGAGCGCCTCACAAATACAACTTCGGCATTTGGATTACTTGTCCCTGCTCTGCTCGGCTGAAGCAGTGGCATATGGGAAACCTGCTATCGCTCCTGCTCCGCAGCACAGGGGATTCAGCGCAGCCATAACGCACAGCCTGTGGCTTTTATGCCTTCATTATAGAGCTTGCATTCACCATTTCTAATGTAACCGCTGTCTCTCTGTTGTGTTTCTAACATCAGTTTCTCTAACTCTCACCTTCTCTGTCTGGTGCTATCTCACTCTCCCTATCTGTCCCACTCTAAACTTTATATTAGCTATGTCTTCATGTCAGAATCAGAAACAGAATCAGAATCAGAAAACTTTATTGATCCCGGAGGAAATTGCAAATGTTTCGACTGCACAGACACACAGAGACACAGAGACAAGAAGAATATAAAATGTGGAGTCTAAATAAATCCAATAAAAACTCTGCAGAAAATGCTCAACATGAAATACACTGTGCTACATACACAAATGCTGGATATCAATATGATAGATGAGTAACTTGCAGTGAATTACTAGTAACACAAATGGTGGTTAGGAGTCTGCTATTCACGTAATAGAGATCAGTAGCATATAAGAGATATTGACATAAGTACTGATATTAGATATCGCAAACTTCATATGATACTGCACATGGAGCAATCAAAACCTTAGCTAGTTTTCATATACAGATAATACAATAAGTGCTATAACATAATAATAACTAATCTAATGATCAGTCCTCACAAGCTCCCTGTCTTTCCATTTATCTCACTATCTACCTCTCTCTTCTACCCCCCCCAACACCCTTCCCTTCACTTGCTTCTTGGGAAGCGGACGAAAAGTCTGCAGCAGCTGTGAGCTCCCCTCTTTTGTACCACCACACTGCCACACAGGCCCTGAATGGCAGGGGAGGGAACGCAACTTCAGACTGGAGCGCCATTTCGAGTGCATGAAGTGGCTGAGGAGACATGCACACAAAGGATCGGGGTGGAGAATTTTCCCTCCGCGCCTCCACGCTTCGGAGGAGACACATGGAAGACCATTCAGACACCCACACCGTCTAGAGGCAGCGCATACATAAATATAGCTAATACAAAGATTAGAGTGCTTTCAGAACCCGCAATTGCTGGGCAGTCAAAACAAAATCATTGTTTTTCACTCTTAGTGCTTGAATAAAATCAAAGAGAGGCCCTGATTGGCTTTTAAAACACTAACGAACACTTTACTACAAAACAGCAACTGCTGGTTATATGCAGTTAGGCTTCAAAAGTCTGCATTTTTATCACTTCTTATTAGAATAAGAGAGTTTGAGAAAGGCCTTGAGTGTTCAAGTCATATTCATATGTAATGTCACAAAAAATCATACATGAATTTCCCCCTACAGCAATTTAGCTAAAAAATGTTTTATTCCTGACTGCTTCGAAAGAGGTGCAGTACAGAGCAACCAATCAGAACAGAGGTCATTTAGACATGTCTTTAGGCACAGTCAATTCTAAGGAATGAAGAGATGTTATGGCTGTTTTTGCTAAACATGGCAATACACCACAAGTGGTACTTGCAGGAAAACACAAGAAAATTGTAGTATATGAGCTCTTTTAGGGCTTCATAAAACATTCATAACAGAAGCATAACTTGCTCCAGGAAAGGTACTGTACATTCCCTCATGAAATGTGTTCTGAATTGAAGCTGTCAGTCTCCATGTCTCTCTGTAGAATCTTGATGCTGGGACAAACGGATCCAACTTTTAAAATGATATATGTCTGAGTAATAAAGGAATTTATGTGGTGTGGTTTCTATAGATCGTTTATATTGAAATAGATTGTTTAAACCCTCTTAACCGTTATAGACAAACATTACACTGGTGATGGGGTAAGGACGCATTGAGTTGAAACTTTAATATCTATACAGCCATTTGAAACTTCTTGCTGTGAACTTTCAGGACAGATCTACACCTGTAGGATCTTCTGTACTGCCAGTTCATTACATCAGTCTCTATGGATCGATATCTATCAGAGCCTTTTTGAGCACCTTTATATGATTTTGTCAGAGTTTGGTAGCCAGAGGATCAGAACACTATCCAGGACATCCAATCAAAGCAAAGATCCAATCAAAGATCCAAAGGATTCAATCAGAAGATCCAATCAAAGCAAATCTTTTGAGATCCTCCTACAACGACACAGAGTTAGGGTAATCCAGCAAAACTTCTGAAATGACTTCAAACAGACTACAGACTACAAATCAAGATCAAGTCTGGTTGCATGATTTCGTCTTTAATATTTGGGTTTCAATAATATGAGCCTCTAATAAGTATGTAATAACACTGTAATAATAAATGTAATGACAATGTAACTACTGGTGATGTATTTACTGTTACAGCTGGATTACAGTTTATGGAGCCTCACATTAATCAGCTTCAGTTTTTACTCATGTAATTACATTAGGATGCACTTGTTTAATTACATGAGTACAAATTGTGGAATTATGTGAGGTGTAGAAAGTTCATTTTATAAAGAAACATAAAAGGCCTAAAAAGTCAGAATTTCATTATGTAAAGGGGTGTCTGGGGACCACTACTATATAAAAAATGATCTTCCTTCTTAAATGCTACATAAAACATTTATAAGGCATGCATAACGCTCTAAAGTTATATATAGTCATTTATGAATTATTATGTACACTACTATATGTTATATTGTAAAACTGCGCATGGTTGATGATATCAGCATTCAAATATGTCTGTATAGGACCTGGAAACCTATGTACATCTTATGAATGTTTTACAAAGTCCTGAAGTAAGCAACCTTAAAGTACTACCAAAAAAAGGCCTATGTGTTCCGGCACAAAGCTCAGAGTGCAGGGAGCGATGGTGTGTAAGTAGTAGGGATTGGATTGGATTGGGAGTGGTGGTCAGCCATGCCTGACGGAGGCCTATTTGACCGCTCTGCGGTGTCAAGAGGCTGCCCGGAGCATCTATCATGTGACAGCACACAGCCAAAAGCTGGAGAAGGATTGATGCGGTCTCCCACGGGACTTATAAATCTCCCCGAATGCTGGAAAAATACTGAAATTACAGACAAATTATAACAACCTCCACACAATCCATCTAAACGACTTGGCCCTGGTTGGGGCATGTGTGTATGTGTGCGTTTGTTCCATGTTGCACACATTATTGCATGTGCATTAAAGTATGTAAACACATTTGAATGCAAATGAATTTGATTCTTACATTTATGACTGAGTTTCAAGAACTTATGTCATAGAAAACCATTTTGCTTCACTTTTTTGTTGCAGCATGTAAACATGTAAACAAAGTTTCCAGACATACCATTCCGTCCCTATTTTGTGATGACACAAAACGAATGCACACACACGCACATATAAATAAATAAATAAATGCATATATATATATATATATATATTTTTTTTTTTTTTCATTCACATTGAGGTTTTAAGGGGTGATTTGACTCAGCCAATGCCCAGCCAATCAGAATAGAGGTCTTTAACATATATCAGTCTTAAAAACAGCTGATTCTAAGTGACAAACAGAGCTTGGAAAGTGTTCACGTAAAAATGAATGATGTTTCTGGTATATTAAACCACATATGTCATAACTGTGCTTCAGGGGGAAAAGACTACAAGAAAAGGTTCTTTAAGACTTTATCGATTTGTCTGAGCTTACAAGACTTTCAGACTTCAAAGCAGCTGCTGAGTTTGCATGCAACATTGAGTCTTATGGCAAATCAGCAAAATGATGTGAGCTTATGTAAGGGAGGTAAAGCGAGGAAAGCTATGATAACCTGTTTAAACCTCACATATCAGGCCTATTAGCACAAAGTTATTAGAACAGGCTGCATTAATGGAATGGAATTGTGACAAATGAGTTCATTGTATTCAACCAATTTCATTTTTTGGCCCAACTTGGCATAGAAAAACGTCAGTTTTACTGTAAGTGTATTTTATTTTATTTTTTCATTATTTTATCCCTTCTTAGTTGTTATGTAATCAGCAGGCCTGTTTTTTTATCAGTGCAGTTTAACACAAGGTTTTTTTTTGCTGAATGCTAGCACTTAATGGCTGTGTGAATATGATAATTAATCATTGTCTGTGTGTTTGTGTGTGTGTGTGTGTGTGTGTGTGCGTGTATGTGTGTGTGTGTGTGTTTGTGAGTGTGGGTGTATTTCATTGCCACTTGATGTGAAATTTATCAGCAGATGATCCATTTTAAGCCCAAGTTGGTGCTTTAAACCACACACACCTCACTAATAACTGGCTTACACTCAGATATTATATTTAAATGATAGTTACATAATAGGTGCAGTGATGTTTAAGCAGTTCCAGATATATTTGTATAACAAACACAGTATTTGTTTAAGTGGAACCTTCTCTATTTTATAATAATCTTTATTCCCTATGAAGTGCCTCTAATAACTGTGTAATAACAATGTAACTATTGTATAGTATTACAGCTGGATTGCAGTAGTACAGCTCATGTAAATATACATATTTTCTAAACTGGGCAATTACATATGCTGTGCATATGCATGAACTTGTTGCCTCTTACAAAGCCATTTATGGTTAAGGACTGCTGAACGCGTAGCCGCATTCAGGGGCTGACTATTTATAATTAAACCCCAACAAACAGTGACACACATCTTTTTTCATAACTGATCTGAGCTATAGTGTCTTGATGTCTGTTTATGAGTCTGCTGTGTGTTTTGCTCTGTGTTTGTTTCTCTGCGTTTGTGTTTTTTCTTGTTTTGTCCTTTTCCAGCTTATCCATGAGGTCGTAGACTCTCTCTCCAACACACATTCTGAAGGCGCCTCGACCATCAACTCTTTCTCCCCACATATTTCAGAGCCGACTCTACCGCAAAAAATAGATTTTTTTAAACAATCAATACTCTGCCCCCGATCAACCAATCAAAAACATATATACAAGCGCTCTGCAGGGGATATTAACAGATGTTTCAACATAGGAGCCGTTCCAATATTTCAAAAACTGTAGAAGGAGAGGCACCAAATTCCACTTTAGAAGAACAGTAGTGTGATTGCTGATTGCAATCACATTAATTACACAGATATTAGAGGCCCTTAATATAAAGCAAGACCTGTTCTATATATGTAGGATTGTAGCTGTGAGAGCCGCTAGCAAGGACTTGATTTGACCTGAAAATGTATTCCAAACACACTCACACTCACACACACACATACAAACATACACACACACACACACACTCTCTCTGCTGGGTCTGTCAACCTGGCCTGAGGGTCTTACTGTCTGTGTGTGGGTGTGTGGAGCGTGTGTGTGATCTGTGTGACTTTTAGTTTGTCAGTGTTGGTAAGGGAGGTTAAAGCACTGTGCTGACATTGTGGAAAAGAGTTCACCTGTTGATGTGTGTGACATTAGGTTTGTTTTAGCAGCCTCACACCTCTCTTTAGGACAGCTGACACATGCGTGCCCCCTTGACCCCCACCCCCTAAATACACACAGCCTGTTTAAGTCGCACCCCCACAACCTCAAAAACACCCCCTCTAGTGGCAGAACAGCACAAAACACTCAAGACCTTCAAAAGAAACCGATTTATTGCTAATGAGAAAGTATGTAGTAGCAATATTTACTTTGTGTTGGTAACAATGATAACAATGTGAACAAAGACCAACAGTTGTTTATGATATATAGTATCTACAGCACAAACACATTTTGTGCTGTAGAAATGACTTATTGGGTTGATTTTGAAAGTAAACAGAAGTTAACACAGCCTCAATATGGAAGAAATTACCCATATCTGCACATTTTAATTAAGAATTGTTATTTATTTGCTGATTTTAACATATTGTATATCAAATAATGTGGCATGTGTATAAGCATTTATATCTATGTGTATTAAGTCAGGTTTTGATGTTTTGGATCACTGTGTTGCTGTAATATCTCACCTACTTCTTCAGTTTCTTGACTGAATGTGGGTCATCCGATTCCAATATTTGTTAATATTAAGTAGAATCTTTTCTGCCCTCCAATTCTGCACTGTTTCCTGTGCCACTGTAACTAATGATTGTAAGTCACTCTGGATAAGGTGACTGGTACTGGAATACTGATACACTGGCCTACTGTGTAACACCAACACTGAGGGTTAAGTGTCTTGCTAAAGGACTCAATGGTAGAAAGTGGGGGTTCGAACCTGCAACTTTTTGTGGTCATCAGGTTTATAGCCAAGTAGCCACTAGGCTACTACCCACCGACAGATCCTTAGTAATGATGTGGGGGTTTTGCTTTGTACCAGGGACGTAGCACATGGGGGGGATGGGGGGTTTCAACCCCCCCACTTTTGCTGAAACGCGATTCATAAATGAAGTTATAATTGGTCGTGATTGTATTCATAATTTGGCTTCCCCGTCCCAGAACACCCCCACTTTTGGAAAGCTTGATGCACCCCTGCTTTGTACACATGACCAGCCTACAAGCAGATGTTTCTTGGTGTTTCAGACTTCAACAGTTCCCCTTAATTCCAGTTTCTTTATGAAATTTAAAGAATTGTAAATTAAATTATTAAACTGGAAATGTTTAGTAAGATTCAGTTATTTTTCCAATCTTAAGTAAGTTTCCAGTCTTTGGTTAACCACTTGGCTGTTGAAGCAAACACTATCTATCTATCTATCTATCTATATATCTATATATCTATGTAGTCTGTTTGTCTGTCTGTCTATCTGTCTATCTTTTCTTCTATTTGTTTGTCTGTCTAATTACGTGTCTATCTATCCCTGTGTGAGTGTGTGTGTGTGTGTGTGTGTGTGTGTGTGTGTGTGTGTGCACGTATGCATGTGTGTTATAAGCAAAATTGATTTCCCTGCAGGACAAACATAAACACCGACATATATATAGTTTAGATTTACAACTACCATGTCTTTCAGTTTATATCCTATTCACAGTTTATACACCTGTGTGTGTGTGTGTGTGTGTGTGTGTGTGTGTGTATGTCTGTGTGTGTGTGTGTGTGTGTGTGTGCGTGTGTGGTAGGGGGTAAAGTAGCTGCACAAGCTTGAAGTAGCTGAGTAAGACGTGCTCTTAGCTTGTTCTAGAGATATGGCGTATCCTCTTCCAAGCCAGGTTTGATTTAGCACACCATTAGTCTGGATTCCAGCTGTCAGCTGTGCTGTGACATCTGGACATGAAGCCATCTGACTGAGTTATTACGGAGCCCACTCTGATTGGTTCTGCTGTTTTCTCAAGGCAGGAGCCCACCACACTGATGGAATTCAGCGCAGCTCAGAAATGTCTCTAAGTTGATTTAGGGTCAGTCCCATACATTTATATGGTTTCTCAAAATAGAGCATGGACATGGGACATAGGTTTGATAGGTAAGGCCAGTCATCGGCACCCGCACCCAACACCCACCAAACGCATCAGTTAGGGTTTTACAGCACGCCGTTTTTATGTTACAGTCACTCAGTGTAGTCTAGGTTGCTAATATCAAGACAAAGTAGCATTCACAGACCACCCAGAATGGTATATGGACAATTTCCAATCCAGCTGTTTCTTTCGGAGGATCATACTGGGCACCCGAATGCAAAAAATGTACTACAGCAGCTTCTAACTTTTGCCACATTGTGCACTGAAACTAAAACCAGGAGATGATTGTGAATTCATGGCTGTCATGGGGAGAGAGGGCACAAGATATGGGACTGGCAAACATAGAGCTTTACATTTAATGAAGAGCAAAAAATGGCTGAGTTTCCCAGCCATCGCTCATGTAAAGATCATGGGGGGAAGATTTGTCAGGCTCTTGTATCTTGTCAGGATCTTATCAGTCACTCAGCCTTTCTTGACAAAATTATAAGTAAGCTGCTGAGGATAAACAGAAACGACCCACAGGCAAAACTCCTAACCAAAAAAGCCTGTTGGCACATTGTAAAGGGGCATTTGGCAGATGCCCTTATCCAGTGTGACTTACAATCATTAGTTTCAGGGACAGTCCCCCTGAAGCAAGTGAGGGTTAAGTGTCTTGCTTAAGGACACAATGGTAGAAAGTGGGGGTTTGAACCTGCGACTTTGTGGTCATCAGGTTTATAGGCAAGTATTTTACCCACTAGGCTACCACCACCCTTACCCTTGCTCATTCAATATTTCATTTGAAATCAAAAGTATTAATAGGGCAGATTGTCCTCTCATTGCCGCAGCAATAGCCTTTACTATTCTGGAAAGGCTTTATGCTAGATGTTGGAACATTGCTGTGAGGATTTGATTGCATTCAGGCCATATTTCTGATGTATCCATATCATTTTTTCATACCAAATAATATCCCTGTAGGGGACGTCCAAGACACCTAGGGCTATGTTTGAAAAGGGCAACAGTAAACACAGTCAGATCTAATTGTTCTCACTGTACCCTGACCTGATCATCACAATCGGATGATACTGATCATTAATGCTGAGCATAAACAGAGTGGACAAGATAAAAAATTAATGCCTAGAACATATATGAGGAATAGATATATGAAGGACATTCAAAAAGTTTCTGCACTTTTTTTAACTCTATTTATTTAGAATTTCAAAAACAAATTACATCACTTTTCTACAGTCACCTTCCTTTGTGATGCAATTTTCCTAGCATTGAACCAACTTTTTAATGCCATCAGAAAAAAATGTTTTTGGTTGAGCGTGTAGCCACTGATGCACCGCTGCTTTCACATCATCATCACAAGAAAATCTTCTTCCCCTTAAAGCTTCTTTGAGCTCCAAAAAGGTGGAAATCAGATAAAGCTAAATGGTGCTAAACTCTCAGACACGCCCAATTACTTCTCTTCCAACCGTTTCTCGCGAAAATATAAATGTGTGGAAACTTTTTGAACGCCCCTCGTAGATTTTATACAATAACACACCTCACCAACACACACACACACACATACACACATACACACACTGTTCTGCAGTCCATGAAATAGAAAGCTACAAATCTGTGCTTTTAAGACAAGTTTTATGCTGGAACTGGGATGGAGCATCACTCTTTATTATGACACAGTTATAGTCTTTGAGGCCTTGTGAATCTGTCTCTGAGTTTCATCCATCCACTCTTAAAAGATGCTCAATATAGTGTTTTTTAGAGTGGTCAACAACTGACACATGAAGATGCGCTTTAGAGGATCTGTCTGTAAAAATGTGCCTAAACTGTGTTCCAGATGGTGGATAGACTTCATAAAGTGACCCCTGACTATTGGTACTGGGTAGACATTTATAATATAATTACATAATTGTGGATGAGGTGTCCAAAAATGTAGAATTCAGATGCAAATTTAGATGTCTGAAATGCAGAAATGCCTCCATGACATGCCTTACTTCTAATTTCCACTGGCTGTAAATGCATTTTGTAATCAGAAGCAGTTTTTTCTCTCCAGCAATTCCGTTATAATGACAGTTTTAAGGACCGCACGTTGCCGCTTGCGGCACAGACACTGCATGCATTTAAAGTTGTGCTTAAGAGGATGTGTGCAGGGAGAAAGCCATGATACACGTTATTAATTTAAATCCTATATGGTGCTCCTTTAAAGCCTCTTTGTATCAGATGATTATTCCTGAACGCCTCACACTGTATGGAACACAGAGACTTAAACCTCAGTTAATTATTAATATAAACAAACAGATACTCTTAAAAGTAAAGGTTATAGTCATTGAAAAACTTCAAATTGGCACAGAACCTATAATGGGATTTTGAATTATATACATGTGTAGACATGTGTAGGTTTATATAGATCTCTGTTGACCCATGTCTGCCATCAAAACTGCCCACAGTGAACATCTAAGCATCATAACTAGACCATGGAGCAATGGAAAGAGGTGGCCTGGTCTGAGGTGGCCTGGTTGGGGGGAGGATTTTTAAAAGTTCTTCCTGTTGAATGAGTTTTTTTGCTCGTGTGCCAGCGTTCCACACTAACATTTGAAAATCTTCTTCTACTCCGCCTGACTGCAAAGCAACTAAATCTCCTCATCAGTGAGACGAGATTCACCTCAACTCGTTTGACTTTGACTCGTTCAACAGGATGATTATGTTGTAAGCAACAACACAAGCTGTGTTTGCTATGGTTACAGTTCCATAGCAGTTATGAATGAATATGGGGGACTATAAATACTCCATAAAGATACTCCATCCTCCATGTCAAGGTGTGTACTCTAAACAACAGCTTGGCAGGGTCATTCACCGGTTTTACTTTGACACATGTCAAGCATGCTCAATACTTGCGCAAAAAGTAAAGATTTGTTATACAGCGTTGCTCATCAAACAGTGAGTCACCTTTTTTTGGTTGCATGTGTTGTGCTCTTGAGTGTCCTGCATGTCACTCAGTTGGTCTTTTAACTGTTCAGATGTGGACCGAGTTTAGTGTGATATAGCTATTGATCAACTGCCAAATATAAAAAAGTATAAATATAAAGCTCCAAGTGCAAAGATGGTCCCATATCAGCTGTAATCTGGAATCACCATTAACTTGCATTGATACGTCAGGAGTAAGAACGTTTTCGAATGTTCATTGCTGAACATTCCAAAAGACACCAGTGAGACGGCACATTTTCATGGAAAGTAGTCAGTGGCACAACCATGTGATGATATGTGCTTTGGGGTTAATCACATTTCCTTTTATATCATGTTAACAGCTGGCTGCATGTATGTCGTTTATCTTCGGAACAGATGGCTCCGGAACAGACCACTGTGTGCTATGGGAGAAAAACAAGCCAGTGGAGGCAGTGTGATGCCCTGGCATGTTCTGCTGGGAAATCTCGGGTCCTGGCATTGATGTGGATGTTACTTTGACATGTAGCACCTGCCTAAACATTACTGCAGGCCAAATACACCCCTGCATGGCAACAGTAATCCCTAATGGCAGTGACCTCTTTCACACTGCAAGCATTGTCCAGGAATGGTCTGGGGAACATGACAAAGAGTTCAAGGTCTTGACTTGGCCTCTAAATTCCCCAGATCTCAATCCAATCAACCTTGTATCTTACAGGACTGAAAGGATCTGCTGGTAACATCTTGGTGCCAAATACCTCAACATCTTCAGAGGTCTTGTGAAGTCCATGCCTCAACATGTAGTTTTGCTTGCTTTTTATTACTTCTTTTCTTTTCAAGAGGTTTAGTATTTCTCAGGTGCTTCTCATTTTATGCAGTGATTAGATTGGCTAGAGAGAATAATCAGATTTAATAACATTGTAATAGAAGGTGTTTAGGGTTATCAGCTGCCCAAACCTACTGTGAATTTGTCTTGCTTTGGTGTCTCAAACACTGGTGCAATACTGGTGGAATTCTGGTATAGGAGTTTTACAAGGAGGGAGGTTTAATGAGTTTTTTTGTAGAAAGTAAATGTTAAGGAAAAAAACCTCAAATGCTATTACCATTGAGACTTCAAATATGTTGTGCTCGGCACTTCAAATCTTAAAGCTGCCTCTCACTTCAAAGAAAACTGTGAAAAGGAACATTTCAAGGCAACAGGGGCACAAAAGGGACAGACCACGCTAACACAGGTACGGTTCGGGATATCGCAGATAAATAAATAATTACATTTAAAACCTGGCCAACAAGGTCAGTAACCGACACATGGCATAACCGAGCATTCATCATCAGCAAGGTTCTCTCCTGGTTTTCTTTCTTGCTTTCTTTCTTTCTTCCTTCCTTCCTTCCTTTCAGTCGTTTCACTGTGCACTGTGCAGATGGTTGAGCTGACACACACACCTACTTTTGGTCTTTCTTTCTTTCTTGCTTTCTTTTTCTTGCTTTCTTTCTTTTTTCTTGCTTTCTTCCTTACTTCCTTCCTTTCAATCGTTTCACTGTGTTCTGTGTAGATGGTTGAATTCACAAACACCTACATTACTTCTTTCCTTCTCTTTCTTTCCAATTTGTACTATGTAGACGGTTTAATTGTCTTCACATTCTTTCTTTCTTTCCCTTCCATCCTTCCTTCCCTCTTTCCTACTTTCTTTCTTTCTTGCAGTTATTGTTACATTTCTCCTTTTTCTAATGGAAATGGAAAATGAGGCTGTTATTATTTGCCTCTTCAACAAAATGTGTTTTTGTTAAAATTACAGTGCTTCTTTCATTTGTGTCTACACACACACACACACACACACACACACACTCACACTTGCACAGCCCACTGTGATCCTCCGTGGCTGCCCTGCGTGGTGTAGCGATGAGCTTGCATCAGTTAAGGTTTTAATAAACACAGCCAGACTCCACAGAAAATTAATTCTGGCTGCCCGCGGTTCAACCTGCCTGGTTGAAAGTGGGCAGACTGTATTGTGTGTGCGTGCGTGTGTGCGTTTTTTTTTTCTGTGTTTCAGTACTTTTCCCTCTAAGGGACCAGATGCCGCTCTTTAAAAATCAATGGAGCCACCTTCCCCCTCCAGTGTGTGTGTATGGCTGTTCATGCAGAAACCACATTTTGCACTGACATGACAATCTGCTGCTGATTCTGACAGTGGTATCTCCACTTTCTCCTACCTGACCTGTAAAACACAGCGGGGGGCCATTAAAAGTTACACGAAATGTCAGACTACAGGACTGATTTAAATGACGAAACGTCAGTTCAGCTTCTCCACAAAAAGGGTTTCACAATGACGTGTCAATGAAAATTACTTCAGCATTCTTTTATAGGTTCCTATATATATACTTACTTTTCTCCTTGTAGTTTTATTTAGAGATAAAAGGAGTGTAAATTGTGATTTAAATGTAGTTAATGAACCATGCTATTGGTGTTTTAAGGCATTTTCAAAATTCTCTAAAAATGTACACATATTTCAAATATTCTCTTCAAAATGGAAAAAAAATAAATGATATTCTGAATACTGGCTTTCCAAAGTGTAGCATGATCTGAATTTAGATACTTTCTGTATTCTGAATACATATCCTTGTACCGGCCTCAAGCCCTTAGTGTTCTATCCTCACAGCTTAAAGGTGGCGCTAATGGGAGTTACTGCCCATTTTTTTAATAAAAGAGGATGCCAAAGATGGGGCAAGGAGGCTAAAAGACTTTGGAAGGTCGAGCTGATGCAGAATCTCGGTGCTTTGATGCGCGAGTGGGTTGTTTTGGGTTTACTTGGATTTATATTTTTATACAGTTTCTGATGGGGAAGCCAGCAGCGTTTCTCCACGCCTAAAGCCATCTTCTCTGTACTGGATTTTTTTTGTATATATATTTTTGTACAGTTCTCCCAGAGCAAAGCAGGCAGCGTTTCTCCACACTTGGAGCCATCTTGCTAGGACATTTTTTTCCTGTGTTGCTTTGGTACTTTTATTGTTTTGTTGGGGATTGTTACTTGGACTATGCACTGAACTGGACCCTTAACTACAGTTAACAAAGAGGAAAGTCAGAAAGCTAAGGACTGTACAGCCCTATGTGTGTGTGTGTGTGTGTGTATGTGTGTGTGTGTGTGTGTATGTATGTGTGCGTGTGTGTGTGTTTGTATGAGATGGTCATATGTTGTTTGACCATCTCATTATAGTCAGTTTGAGGTTTGTTACATCCTCAATACATCTCAGGCCTGGGCTTTACTCTTTATCTACTGTATATAATACTCTGAACTAGTGGCATTGCCACTGACTTGTTACATTAACTTGTTGCTGTAATTTGGAAATGTGCTTTTATTTTTCAGATACATCTTCCCCCTGACTCCCAGAGTGTGAGGTTAAAGAGCTTTTCGACTCAAACAGTGTTAACCTGGCAATGAATCAAAGCTAGTGGGATCAGTTAGTGTGAATTACCTTTCACTTGGAGTTAGCCACATTAGAACTGCTTGCTTGAATTATCCCTGCAAGGCATTCCTTAGCACTGTTTGACTTAAAAATCACATAGCAGGAAGACTGGCAACATTAGCTTTTGTTCACTGCAAGCCACATTCTAACACTGCTAGCATTTCTTGGTTAAAGTGTCTGTTTAAGTATGTAAATATCACACAAAATGCAATCTGAAGGATTTGCTTTGACAGGTTTATCGAGGCAGGTGGCACAAAATCCAATGCTAGCAAGACAGTCTATCAGACAGTTTATTACAGCTGAGCTCTTCGACAATAGTGCAATATACATAAGATTGCATATCCTTATGTATTCAATCTTATGCATGATATTAGCTGATCCTACCCCGGGATCCGTGTTCATGAGGCATCTCCCAATAGAAGCGGTGGTCTTGGATCCGATGACCACTCTCTTTATGTTGAATTCTGCCCCAAAACCTGATTTTAGATCAGGCCAGATAATAAACACCCAGCATTCTTGTTTTAAGACCCTAAACATGCATAGTCTTAGGAATAGATTCCTTTTGTGGGTTATACTGCCCCAGCAAGTACTTCTGTTTTATAGGAAAGCACTTAAAATAAAGCTGAGGAGGCAGATAGACCCAGCTGCCACACCGTATGCAGCTTAATAACATTTGAGAGTCATGAAACGAAATTACTATTGTAAACAGATATTGTAATGCTGAAAGGGACATGCACACAAACACTCGAAAAAGTCTTTTAGTTACCTGGCCAAACTTTGGATGACCTCATTTATCGCCCCAGGCTGGTCTGTGGTGCACGGACTCATCTGTGATTAGATTTGATTTTTAGAGACGGGGCCTGGATCTGTAAGGCGAATGGCCTGCTGCTAGGGGACGGATAAAGGCAGTTCACACATACATCATCGTTCAAGGGTGGACGAAGCACAAAGAGACTGTACAACAGTGAAAGAAAGGTTACTGTGACTTCTACTCAATTAAAAATGGAAATTCTTCAAAGGGCCAAAAAGTGTCAACATTTAAATGTATTCAAGTATATAAAGGTAAAACCTAAATGTTTAACCAAATAATTGGACTCTGGTCTGATTAATGAACTGTGCTAGTTTTCACACAAAGTGAAGCTAACATAGTTGAATTTGAATTGAAATTAATTTGAATGTTTTAGTAAAAAAAAAGAAAGAGGGCAACCTGATCTTCGGGATTTGTAACGTACTTTAAAAGTCAGAATAAAAAAGTAAGGAGGAAATATTATGTTTTTTTGTCTTGGAAACACAGCTGAGTAAAAGTATAAGTGCTCAGTTTCAGTAATACTTGACCAAAGTACAAATCTTCCAAAATGATCCCTAAGTACAATGATGAAGTATACAAATGAGTATTTTCCTTTTACTTCATTGCTGCTGTATTTCAGTGAATCTTTTACAATTTCATTTGAAATGTTAAACTGTCCTTAATGTCATGTGAACACAAGGATTAAAAAATAACAAAAAGTAATGTGGCTCATAACATGAAAAACATTTTTTGTGTGTAAAAACCATAGTGCATACAGTCCAGGAAATAAACTGCAAAATCAGACCATTTTTGACTCACAAACACATTCACATTTAACATTTACTTTCAGCTTTCAGTAGTTTAGTCTCATGTTCATGTTGAAGTGATAGTGTTGTTTGTGCAGACAGCGTGTGATAGAGTTACTGGATTTACAGTACATACACTTAACTTTGTACTGCCAACTAATAAAGGTTTATCTTATCTTATCTTTTCTTATCTTATATGGACAAAAGTATTGGGACGCCTGACCATTACACCAACAGAGACTTTAATGGTATTCAAATACATAAACTTTAATATGGAGTTGGTCCCCCCTTTGCAGCTATAACAGCTTCCACTCTTCTTGGAAGGCT
>JBBPCZ010000042.1:34928340-34944432 GCA_037974445.1 Brycinus macrolepidotus
TACAGAACACAGTCTTGCTTTGCAAATGCTTTTTTAGAAATATTTATATACATTATAATCTATATATTCTGTGAATTAGTCACAGGTTGTATTTTCAATTTGGATTTAACCGAGCAGATTATGCTAACCTGAGCAGCGGCCATGCTTCGTAATGCTGGTAATTTATGACTGTGCTTTTTTTCCGGCTGCAGTGCGTTCGGGGGACTCAGCTGTTGACTTTGTCATTTGTTTTAGATCAGTGGGTCGTGGAGGCGGCGAATGTATTTGCTCCACACTCTGTTTCCTGGCGAAGCGCTTTGGTGCACGCGGCCTCTAATTAAAAACAAATTACAAAAGAGCTCACACTTCTCACTGATGAATTTTAATCCCGGTCTTGTGCAGGAAAGGCTCAAGAACATCTTAATGTGCATTTTCTAGAGGACGTTATGATACAGCCTGGATTTACTTTAAAAGAAAGTACTTCTCTGGGTTTTTTTGAGGGGGAGGGGGTGGTGACTCAACAGATAGCCCTCAACAACACATCTTTTGAAACTCTAATATAAATTTCCGCTTAGCGTTAAATGGTGAAGGCAAATAAAAAGGAATTCCATCAGGGATGTTGTCCAGGCCTGAGACACTTTTTCTGAGGTCTTGCTGGTATTTGGACCCGGACTCGTCTGAGATATTCTAGCTGGCCTCAGCCGAGTCCCCTTTAAAGTGTCCTTTAAAAAACAATGTTTCTGCTGGTAATATTTTTCCATGATGAAGAAAAAACAAACAAACAAACAAAAATTGGTATGACTTTACAGTAAAACATTATATATAATCAGGTTGCTTTAAGTCATTAATAAGCAGGCACGTTATAACAGTTGTCATACATTGATGCAGGGTCACTATTTGGCAAGATCTGGTGTTTTAATGGTAGTAAAATGTTAAAGTTTAACATTCTGCCTGAGAAAGGGACAAAATAGGCTAAGCAACTAGCAAGATCTGAGATCTAGTCAAATAGTGAGCCTGATTCAATGTATGACAACTGTAATAATTTGTTTATAACTGTGTATTAATGATTTATAAACTGTCTACAGCCTAATTAACAACCTGATTGTAAATCCTTTATAAACCCTTTATAAAGTTAGTCTTACTAACTTTATAAACTGTTCCCAACAAAAATCAACTGACGAAATTACCCACAATAAAAGAAATCATCCGAAATGTTTGATAAAATGACCCCTCATCCCTTAACAAAATAAAAGCAGCTGCAACGGTCAACAAAATCACCGATTAAGCTTGTTCAGAAAATGAGCACTGGTTTAATTACTTCAAAATCTATCTGTCATTGGCTGCCTGGTAACCTATCATATGCCTTCTGTACTTCATCTCTGATCACAATGTATCCATGCTCATCTTCTTTATTTCAGCCACAAACATGATGTCGGGCAGAGTGAATGAAGTGAAATGGCTCTACCTAACCCATAGAGCTCAGAGCGAACTGGTAAAAATCTGATTTCAACAATTAAAAATGGTGTAAAACAGTCTAAAACCGACTCTCCTACATGCTTGCCGTTTGCTGCTCTTTCATTTTTTTTTGTCTGTCTGAGTCTTAACTCTGTCTTTCTTACTTGGACCTAGTCTTGACCTGGACTTGAACCCCTTTGGACATGTTCTTGACTTGGACCCAACTAGTCCTGAACTTGAACTTGTCCTACATGTGAACGATGTGTAAACCTTCCAGAGTGACTGGTATTGCACCAGAAGTGTGATCATTGCACAGGAGGCAGTCAGCAGCATTGAACAAAGTGCAAGGAATGACAGAAACAAAACAATAAACAGACAATACAGCAGTGTAACAGTAGTATGAATGGGATATAGATCCGAGCCAATATAACAAATAGACAATACAGCAATGGTAGACAATACAGCAAAGTACTTTTACAGTGTAGGTTATTACACACCTCCTGCAGTCAGAAAAGGCTTCACCCTATTACACTGGAGAAAACACACTGTTAAAGGACTGACTTTTGAAATGACATTTGCAAACTGTTGACACATATGTGGATTTATGTTGCACTACTGACAGTGACTACATCAGGAGCAATGGCTACTGAAAATGCTGTTATTGCACGGTTATAAAAGACAATATGTAGTTGGACCACATTTTACAGTGAACTGCACCTTAAGCCATTGAATTGCTGAATAGCCTCCACTAGCAATTCCTAACACCTATCCCTGGGACAAAGCACATTGTCCCAGTATTAAGAATACACTACATTCCTGTTGCATTTGCTGTTCCAGTGAAAATGACCAGTCACTGCTGAGGTACTCGATCTGAGACATCAGCACAGGGTGTCTTCATCTGTGACATCAGAGGAAGCGGCGTCAGTCGTCGGGTTTACATGAAAACTCAGTGTCAGAAAGCCGAGGCGAGTGCTGGAGAGACGCCCGTCTATGGGGGAAATGTCACAGCCTGTTTAGTCATGCGTGTTTTCCGGCAGCTCAGTGCAACGCAATCAGCAGCATATCGCTCTAATGGAGCTGTCAGAGCAATCACTAAACAGCACACACACACATCTATAGAGAGAGAGAGAGAGACAGACAGACAGACAGAGAGAGAGAGAGTATGTATGATGTGAAAATGAGGCAGCGGTGTGGTTAAGACTCTGTAGATGAGCCCTCAAGCGTCCTTTAGCCTCAGACTAGATCGGCAGGTTGTGGGGGGGGGGGGGGTCCACTTTTTCCTTTGTTGTGAAGGATTCAAGATTCAGCGCCCGTCCATTTTGCCGCAGTACTCAATAAATGCTAAATGTGCAGCTAGATGCCACTTTTCGAGAGATAAATGATAAAATATACCATGTAGATTTTCTTATTAGTGTTACATTATATAGTACAGTTGTATGCAAAAGTTTGAACATCCCTAGTCAAATGACATGTTACGTTTTAATGTAATTAAGTATGCATCCTCTATAGAGGACATTCTTAAATATGTCCTTTAGCTTCATTTAGTGCACAATTTCTATTTATATGTAAAAACTGGACTTTTTGGAAAAATAACATGGGATTTTAAATAAAACCTAACATATAATATGTGCCATATCTTTTGCACGGGCTTTGTTTTATTTTTTAGAGCAAGGGTTCTCAAACGTTTTCAGCCAGGGACCCCTTCCAGTGTGAAAAGAATCCCATGGACCCCCACACTCGAAATCTTTAAACATTAGACACATCAGGCAAATATGTAGCTGTTTAAATGATTGTCTAATATAATTTAGAAAAAAAAAAACAATTTTGAGAATATTGCAAACATTGCATATACTTAAATGATATCGGGCAATTGCAAGTGTTATTGCAAAGACAGTACAACTGGTCATGTAAAGTGAAATACAGTCATACTTATCGTGCATTTTGTGCACCCTTAAGTAAAGTGTTTACTAATGATGGATGGTGGAAATGGACTCATGTCAAAAGTTTATGGACTACTGGCTCAGAAAACAACTCACTTGGGAATGATGGGAATTTGAATCTAACAGTCCTTAATTTGGATCTAATGGAGAGAGAGACAGAGAGAGAGAGAGAGAGAGACAGAGAGAGAGAGAGAGAGACAGAGAGAGAGAGAGAGAGAGAGAGAGCAACAAGAAGGTCTCGGGTGTTGTAATGGTCATATTTGAGGGGATATCAGTGATTTCACTTGGCTTCTATTAGGGTAAGACAATGACCGACAGGAAAAAAAATGAGAGAGAGAGAGAGAGTGATGACAGCTTTAACAGTTTAAAGAGATTCTAATGGCTCTACTGACAGCACTCTTGTAAAAGAAAAAAGTGAGACAGCCCAGAGAGAAAGAAAGAGAGAGAGAGAGAAGAGAAGAGGAAGCATCAAAAATGTGGAGTGTGCTGCTGCTTGATCCCCTGGAGCGTTCATGAATATTCTCCATAATGCTTTTGTGTTCCATTTGGGCATGCAAAAGTTGAATTCAGGACCAGGCTTGCAGAACAGCTTCTTTTAGTTTCTTTCTGGTGGACGCATGTGTTGAGCAGGTGGGAAAATTCATTTGGGCTCGGTTTTCTTTTATGTGCTTTTGAGAGTCAATCAGGCTCCAATATAGTCTGGTTAACATAAAAAACAGTAACATCTAATTTACATCATTTTTTCACTTCTACACAGATAGTCAGTCAGTCATGGGACGGTCGGTGTCCAAAAATTCCTTGTTTAGATTTAGCTACAAGGCTAACAGGAGCTTCAGAGCTAACATATAAACGTCTTCATATGTTAGCAACCTTACAGTCGCCTCAACACCTGCTTGGTGTCCTCAGGACATGGTTGGTGTCCAAAATTTGTTTGCTTAGCTTTTGTTAAGAGACGGACTTATATGAAGCTAATATATAGCATTAGTTTAGCATTACAGCTAACTGTACACTGAAAAATTCAGCTAAGATTCATATAAATTTCATGCCGCCCATGGCGACCAGTAGACCAACACACAATCATATCAGCATCCAACAACATATTGTTGCTGTACCAGAAAAACTGCCATCTCCAACATTGTCTCTTTACAGTAGAAGGTAAAATGTCCTTTACTTCTGATGTAAGTTCATGTAAACAGTTTTTTTTTTTTTTTTGATTTTGAAGCATTCCTATTGGTTCATTCATCATGAATATTTCACACAATGTAAAGGGTGGCCACATGGTTTTCTTTGGACAGCAACAATATAGAGGTTTATGCTGTTTTTCTAGCAGGACATGAATCCCGTAACTAAAACGTAACATAGCCTGTACAGATAAAAACACATGTGTGTTCATGTGTGAATAATCACATGTGCTTTCTGCTGACCTCAAATGTTATTTTGGTGAGTGCATCAAAAAAAAAAATATTTTAGGGGGCCTATCACGGAACTTGGCCACTCACATATGCACACACAGATTTATCACATGATGTTGCATTTGTTGACTTGTGAACGCATGGTTTGTAGACACTTAACATGGGGCCATGAAGGTGAGTTTACAGGAGAAAGGTAATCACACTCATAATGGACATTCATGCAAGTTTTCAATTGGCCATCTATCTACTGGTCATTTCAATTGGTCTATTCATCATTAAATGTTGACACAGTGTAAAAGGCACCTGCTTTATTCAAATTATGTGTAAAACAGAATTTGCAGGAGGTATTTGTGGAAGAAGCGATACAAAGCTGGATAACAGAAATATGTACATCATCTCTTACATCTCAACCTTTCTTTCTATTCTAAAAAAAAGAAGAGGGAAAAAGCCTCATGATTCTTCCTCAGCTTATATATTCAGTATTCAAATGTACCTCTAGCTTTTGACACAGGTCATTTAGCATCCTAAGAGATTCATTAATCATGGGCTAAAACTCCATATCATTATCTTCTAACCAGCGGTGCTCCCACGATGGCAAGCCATGCGCTTCAGCCCATCCCCAATGTCTTACACTGTGTTAATTACTGCCTGGCAAAGGGGCCTGGTGTGGACGCCATGCCATTTAGTCCATTAGAGAGCACAGCCTTGCTATGTTACCATTGTGTGTGTGCGTGTGTGTGTGTGTGTGTGTCAGAGGGAGTGAGGGAAGAGACCTATCTCATTTAGCCAGTGTCAGCTCACAGTAATTAAAATGACCACAGCTATGAATAGACGGGGCAGGGGGTAATCACTACAACGATGAGAGAGAAAGAGAGAGAGAGAGAAAGAGAGAGAGAGAGAGAGAGAGAGAGAGAGAGAGAGAGAGAGAAGATTTGGCATAACATGAAGAACCAGACACTCCTAATTAAAATAAGTCCTGGAAGGAGAATGTATGTTTCCCAGGCCTTTTGACCTCATGTAACTTGTCAGTTGCAGTTTTTTTAGGTAGTTAAATCCCCCATTCTATGTGGTCGTAACACCAGCAGCCTTTGAAAAGACACCATTTTTCCACCATCTTAACCCTTAGAACTCAGACTGTATTAGTAAAATCTGATTTCAACAAATAAAAACTGTATAAAACAGTTTAAAACCAGAGTTTGCTCTCCTACATGCTGTTTGTTGCTCTTTTGTTCTCCGGCCCCCCTCCCTCTGCGGGTTTTCCCCAACCACTTGTGGGTGGAGTCTATCCTGAAAGTTCTCCTGGGTTCAGAGAAATTGCCCTTTTATCTGTTTATTTCTAAGACCTGAAGTAAAAGAAATTATGCCATTTTTGATCTTTTGCACATGATGGCATTTTTAAAACCCCAGTAGCGGTTATTATTATTACATGTTTTTTAAATTCCAGTAACTTTGGTTGTATGTGACGTAGGAACACATTTGCTGTGCTTCCGGTACACATCCGTGCCACTCGTGTTCTAAAGGTTAAAGAAATAGTTCATCCATTCATCCATCCGTTTATTTTTTGAGCCATTTATCCTAACCAGGGTCATGGGGCTACTGGAGTCTATCCCAGCACTCACTGGACAAAAGGCAAAGAAACACCCTGGACAGATCACAGGACAGATAAACACACACACACAGTCACACTTGGGAGTCACACCTAGCATCTCCAGACCATCTTACAAACATGGATTGTGTGGGGAACTCCTGGCTAAATCCATGCAGACACAAGAAGTACATGCAGACTCCATACATGAAGGCCACTGGTGTCACAGCTGGCTCTGGGAGGCCACATACACGGACATCTCAGGTGCCAAGGTACTGAGCCTGGGCACCGTTTCCCCCCCGTTTCTCTTTTGTTATGGTAGCTCCCTCATCAGCCTCACCTGCCTCTCATCTCTCTTCCTTATTTAAGCCCAGCTTGACCTGGAAGAACCATCCGTTCTCCATTGTACCAACCAGCTGGACTTATTTGTCTCTGTCTGTGTCTCTTCTTGTATCCTCCTTTAAAAATTACACTAGGCTCTGTATCCTGACACTCACTAACAATCCACAGCAGAGTATTCTCCTTGTGCATTGGATTGTATATATGGAGTTTGAGAAGTTAGCCATCATCCTTTAAAGTTACTCTGTGAATGCTTTGAGTTGATATTGATTCTGCCTTAGAACCTGTGTGATTTGTTGAATTGATACACCTCCGTGTGTAAATTAAATTAAACTGTTAATCAGAGCTCCTACAAGTGCATGTTCTTGTCTTTGACCAGCCAAGAATGACACCTGGCTGTGCTTGCCAGGAATAGAACCCAGGGCCTTCTTTCTGTGAGGTGACAGCAGGAACAGTTCAGAAATAAACAATATTAATCCTGCTCACAAATGTTGCTTCTGTAGTTTAGTGCACTGATCACCATTGGTGCCCCAGGTCACCACATCATCCGGATCTGCAATCTCTGGGGTCTCTTTCCCAAGTGTCCTTGACTGGTTCAGCTGCTTTTGACTCTCCACGTGCTCCTCCCCTATCCAAGGACAACTGCTGTTCAAAGCTCCAGAGGAGATTGTTGTTCCTTTTGAGACTCTCAAGTTACTGTTCCATCAAAAACTACTTCTACTGACTCTTAACTGTACCAACTCCGTTAGCTGTAGATGGCCAATCTGTTTAACAATGATTAAGCTGTACACTAAGGGCTTCTATTGTTGGTTTTCCCAATAGAAACTCTCTTTGTCGACCAGAGGAGCATGGGTTCCCTTTTTGGGTCTTGGTTCCTCCAAAGGTTTCTTCCTTCAGCTTTAGGGAATTTTTCCTCACCTCTGTTGCTCTTGGCTCACATTGGGCTCAAACCTGGATTCTGTAAAGCTGCTTTGTGACAACATTGGTTGTAAAAGCATTGTGTAAATAAAACTGAATTGAATTGAATAGTGCTGACCCTACGAGGTTGACATTGCTAACACTAGAAGTCAATAGTCAAATTCTTTCTGAAAAGATACTTCACCAAAATATCTCCCAGTCTGCTCAAACTGCATCTGTCTCTTCATGCAGGTGGAGAGACTTGTGGATGTTGTTTAAGACACTGTGGGACTTACCATGATGGATAAATGTCACTGGTACAAGCAGCCATTTCAGATAACTTTGGTTTTTACAGTTAGTTATAGTCAACACTCATCATGATAACTGATCCTGGGTCAGATTTGAATGTATTTGTAATGGTCTTTGTCTAGCTCAGCACTCCTGAATTAGTTTGTGATCCTTCTCCCTAAAGTTGCTGCCTGCTGCATTCAGCGACATGGTGAGGTTTTGTTCATTTTTTCAGTTTGTTTTCTGCTTCATCAGCAGATACTGAGCAAGGTGACCCTAGGTTTATACTGCCACTGCTTTTCTATGGAGATTACACAAGCTTTGTGTGAACAACTAAAACACCTGCACCTCCAATGGTTGCATCTGAACTCACTGATAAGGGATGTCTGGGTACTTTTGGACATGTAGTGTGCGTAAATAATCGCTGTTCTGACTGGCTGGCTCGAATGTTCCTCGTTCAATGTTCCTCATTTTGTGACATCACAAAAACAACAAATTGAAAACAGGTAGTTTTTGCAGCTTAGTTTCCGTTTAAGTACTGCATGGACTGGAGGGAAAAAAACAGGTTTTCTATTATATGAGCACTTTAATAAAACCAAAAGAATTAGAGTTAGAGAGAAAAACGGCAAGAAAAATAAAACATCTTTCATTTTTGTATAGAAACAAAGCAAAAATTGCCATTTTTAGCAAAAATGACTATTGTTTGATCATGATCTACCGTATATTTAGGAGAAAAATTACCCTGAAGTACTGTAACGACAGTAGTTTACAATATTCCACCTTGGCAGGGCCACAAAAGATGTTACGTAAAGCTGTGCTCATTGAAGGTTTTCATAGTCTGCAGCCAAAATTATGCAAAACAACATATTTGTCCACATATCAAGCATGTAAGTGGAAAAGTCATTTCTACCTGAAAAGACCAGTGGAGGCTTGTGCTGTAAAATGAATATGCACGCTGGTACGGGTGCTTTCTTGAAGTTGCATGTACATGTTTGCTAACAGTGTGCAGTGATTGCTTCTAAACAAAGAACACTTCACTTAATGCCCTGGGAAACCAACCCAGGTCCTTGAGTTCAATATTGATTTAATACACTCAGCCTAACCCATGAAGGGCTTGGTAATTACCTGATAAGTTGAACCAGGTGTGTTAAATTTGAAGCATGCGGTGGTGTGACCTTCCAGGATTGTAGTCTGGCACCCCTGCCTCGGAGTCATACAATGGCAGTCCTTGGAGCAGAACAAGGTCAGAAAGAGGCCTAGAACAGATCTGTATACCTATGAAATGCTCCAATATCTCATTCTTTATCTTTAGAAATCTGGAAATATTAGAGGGCCAGTATCTTTATTTTATTTTTATTCTAATATATACTGCATGCTCATGACATTTGTGTGGGTTGTATGTCCTCAAAACAGTCATAATTCATTTTTACATGCGCATTTTATAACCACTAGTAATTCCTTAAAATTAAACAGGAGATTTGCTGTTACCATACCTTTAAGACTGATATATATACATGACCCCCGTCCTGATTGTCATCCCTGTATTGTGCCTGATTTGTAAAGTCTATGCTGAAACACTCCTCATACAGTAACTTCAGTATAAATGAGTGGGGCTAAACTGCTTTAGGCTGTACATGTCAAGGTGTTGAGTTTTGTCAAGGTGTTCAGTGTACAAATGACATAAATGTACCCTGAATGGTACAACTTTGTCAATCGTTTGTGTTAAATGAGCTTTAAAGGCACACTACTACTCAATCTACCCAGGAGAAACTAAATAAAGAAAAAAAAAAAAAGGTCTAAATTAGTAAAAAAAAAAAATACACATGAACGTACCACCCCAATAACAGTGTTTATACCCTAAAACTGTGAAGTGAGTGAACGGTACATTTTGAAACAATGTTTAAATAAGACATAAAACTATTTTGAACAAGTGAGGAAAATTGTTTCTAAGGATATTAGCTCTTTAAATATTTCTACATTCTGTAACATTTTTTGTTTTGTCGATGCTCACCTCAACTAAATATCTGTAACACACCCACATAATAATCTGTGCAATAACTTGCTGCTAATCAGATGTGCATCTGTGTGCCGAATCATCATTAAGTGCAACATCTTTATAATTATATGCAGTAGTCTTATCATGTGCAATATCACTACTCATGTCACTTATGTCACTACTTATGCAATAGTGTTATCATTTGCAGTATCAGTCCTTGTGTCACTATTACGTGCAATAATGGACTCAGCATAGAGAACAACTCCAAACCACTATTTGTGTTAATTAGTAAACTACCTCAGCAGTTATTAATGTATTTCTAGTATTTTTGTCCACCTCTCTTACGGACCACAGCATTTTGTGTATAGTGCATAGTGTATTTAGTACAGAGGACTTTCTGGAGAGTTTTATTTTGACTCTATATTACATTTTATATTGTTCTTGTCTTTGTGTCTCTGTGTTTCTGTGAAGTCATAAGCATTTTCCTTTGGGAACAATAAAGTTTTATGATTCTGAACACTAAGTTGAATGTAAAAGACTCTTTTAAATATAACCCCAAACCTTAAAATGAACCAAACCTACTACTGTTGATAATGACCTTAGTTTCACCATAGAGTTTGTTGATAATTAAAGTATCTGTAGATCATCCACAGGGACCACTTGAAATAAATGTGATGCTACATTCTGATAATAACAGATGCAATTACAGACGTATTGTAACCTTTCCCAAAAATAATTTGTGTCATGATTCTATTCTTCCAAGTAATTGGAATAGATAAAAATGCATACAGTTGGTAAAAAAATAAATAAATTATATATATATATATATATACATTCACACACACACGCATATATATATATATAATTATGTCATGTTTAGTCCTCAATAATATATATAGACAGAGATATATAGATATATATATAGATATATATATATATAGTGTGTGACATCATTGGTTGTTGATGTTAACTGGCTGGCAAGAACCTCTTTTTTATGACGCATGACACAGATTAGTGTCGTAGATACACTTGCTCTGGAAAGTATATTGTGGCAATTTAGCAACACACAAATGATATATCATAACCCTCACATCTACACAGTGATGACGGTTACATATGCTTTAATAGTATACAAATTGCCCAAATATATTCATGCATACCGTCATTATATCTTTGTTCCAGTCAAAGTTCAGACACTTCAGAATGATTGCCAAAATGAGGTCCTTCTTTTCAGTAATTCTGTCTAGGGGTGCGGATGCCGAAGTGAGTGAGTGAGTGTTTAATATTCCTCCGGCATGCTGTAACTCTGACCCTGGGCTGTGCTTCCGGTAGCGACCTCTCCCCCTCTTCTCCATGCCTTCTGTCATCTCTCCAGCCGAAAGCTTCAACCGTAAACTCATCAAAGACCTGCTTTCAAGCCCAAGCCCAGTTCCTGTTTCTCCACACATTCCTGAAGTTCAGAGCAAGGGCAAGTTCATCTTACAGCTGACATCCTAAATCATCTGCTGCACGTCTGAACAGCTCAATCAGAAATTGTTGGTGATCACAGGAAGCTAGCATAGCCTGCCTAGCATGAACCTTCTTACATTAGCGGATATGCCAAGAAAGAGCTCTTTCGTAAAGACAATGGTTTCATATAGAACCATAAAAAATTGCATGCACGAATGGTTCTTTGATTGGTTAAATGGTTCTTCTCTATGTTGGAAACCTAAGATAAATTATTTTTTTAAAGATTTGTGCATGATATTTTCATTCTATTTCTTAAATACATTATGATTCATAAAAATATGACTGCTGTGTGATTACTGTTCATAATATTTAGCGTTAATGTCCTTTGAAAGCCAGTCACAATTGGCTGGACCCTTGGTTGTTCTATATATTTGTTCTGACAGCATGAGTGCAAATGGCCAAATTCTGCTCCCAGCTAGGCCCAACATTGCAATATTACAATGTTTCCCTAATAACTTACTTGTTAGGTCCCTGGGCAGCGGCCGCTGGAGGCCGCTCTTTGTTTTGTATGGACGAACTCTTATTTTGACATCCTGAGTACACCTGTCTTGAGTTAGTATGTATTATCTGTTTTAGCTGACCGGTGTACTTAGTGAAAGTGGTCCTGTGTGTTGATTAACTTTTGAGTTATGGGGTTTTGTATTTAGCTGTGTCTGAGTTGGACCTCCGGGTCGGTCCACCGTCGTCCACCACAGTTCGGAGTTTGTTGTGTTTGCTCCTGTCTCCCTTGTTCTAGTATCTAAGTTCTGCTACGGCCCTCGTGCTGCTTTGCTTTGCTTAATAAAAGTTTAAACCAGTATAGAAGTCTGCAATTGCGCCTTCCTTTACCATCACCGAGAGACAGGTGACATGACATTACAAAAACATAATTTTTAAAAAATCTTCATTATTTGCATCAGAGGCCTCCTATAACAATATCTGACAGGTGTCTTACATGGTTCCATGTAGGGAACATCCAAAATGGTTCCTCTACTATTACAAATCGAAGGGCTTCTTTTAGTACTGCGTTAAACCATTTCTGCCTTGTGAACATTAACCCTAATTGTTAACCCACATTCTGAACAAATCTGGAAAAAATCTGACCACAATCTGACCACTTTTCGTTCCCTACTTCATCTTCTTTGGTCCAGATACCTAATCCTCTCAGGTTCCTGCAGATAAAATGTCATAAGAGAGCTAGAGGTGTACAGACTAAGCCTAAACCCAGAGCTGAGTAAGATTATTGTCTTCTTTTCTGGGATCTTTTAGATCTAAAGTACAATGTTATTCCCTGTATGACAAACCACAGAGCAGTACAGACTCCTCACTAATATACTTAGAAGCAGCAGCATAAAAAAAAAAATAAAAATTATGTACGCTCTTTAAAAAGGTGCGCAAAGCCATTGGAGAACTATTTTAGTTCCCTAAAGAAGCATTTCTGAATGATGGCCGCTCTCCAGGCCCCCTCCCTCTGCAGGTTTTCCCCACCCACTTGTGGGCAAAGACTATCCTGAAAGTTCTCCCGGGTTCAAAGATCTTGTGTTTTTTCTGTTTGTTTCTAAAACCTAAAATAAAAGAAACTTTGGCATTTTTATTATTTATGGGCATTTGCATATGACTCCATTTTCAAAACCCCAGTAGTGGTCATTATTATTACATGTTTTTTAAATTACAATAACTTTGGTTCCACGTGACACAGAAACACCAAACAAAGCTTAGCATGACGTCTGACACCTCGAGCATTAACACAAACCTTGGGGACTTCCAGTCAACTTCTTCCACACCAAACTCATCCAACCATGTCTTTATGGTCAAGGGGCACAGTCATGCTGGAGTAGAAAAGGTTCTTCCCCAAAATGTGTACAAAGATTGCCCTTCACTGGAAGTAAGGGGCCAACTGGATTCAATAATTAAGAAATGTCTCCTAATACCTTTGTCCATATAGTGTATGTGTGCCGGGATAGGTGTCTCAAATAATGGATGGGTGGATTAAAGGTTCTTCTGTGCCATCTCATAGAGAACCGTTATTCTTCAGAGTGGACATGTAACTGAATAAACATGACTAATTAAAGCCCACCTCTGAGAAGAGCTGAGCACTAATTCAATTCCAGCTGACATCATCGACTGGCCAGAATCAACAGTGAGAAAGTAGCTATGCGACCAATTCTACTCAGTGAAGGCACAGCCAGTGGGTTATCTCACACACTGATGGAAATGGTATCAAAATGCATTGCTTGTAGAAACAGGCAGAGCTACTCAGGAGCCTGTAGAGGTGTATTACTCATATTAAACAATTTATATTGACAGACCACTCAGGTATCAGCTGTCTGGAAGTAACACAGCAGTTCCCCCCAAACATGGAAAAAAATATATGACTTTGTTTTTCACCACTCAACTGATTTCAGGCTGTATTCAGTGAACATGCAATTGCATTAGCAGTAGGACAGCCCATTACCGAACCACTTGAGGAGAATGATTTGCAACTGCGTTTCACTTCATAAAAAGGGCCACATCTGCCTGTGTTCTGACGTCAGTGCTCAGGGTTTATATAACGCACTCTAAGTAAAATAGACCCTCGAGTTATTACTGTTGTTTTGCTATACTATTTTCATATAATTACGTAATTACATAGTTAATTTACATGGACAAAAGTATGTGGACACAGCCCTGCCACTGTTTGAAAAGCAATGATCTATATATTGTGGTATAAAAAATAATACAAATAAACATGACAAAAGGTTGGAGATATGCTAATTAGAGTGTATATTGTGGATTGGTGCAAAACCAGAAGCTTTAATTTAAGAATGAAATACAGTATCCTGATTTATTTACTTCAGTTACACAACAAAGCATCAGGTGCTAACTAGTGTGACGTAATCTAGTTTTGGTAGGTGACAAATAGTTAGCTTTAAATTAGGCATTAGCATTTCAAGTGTGATTTTGGTGGTTGTAGGTATGGTTGTGGTGGTGCAGGTGTGGTTTTGGTGGTTGTAGATATGATTGTGGTGATGTAGGTATGATTTTGGTGGTTGTAAGTGTGATTTTTAAGGTTTTAAGTGTGATTTTAGTGGTGGTAGATATGATTGTGGTGATGTAGGTATGATTTTGGTGGTTGTAAATGTGATTTTTAAGGTTTTAAGTCTGCTTTTGGAGGATGTATGTATGGTTTTAGAGGTTGCAGGTGTAATTTTAGTTGTTGTATGTACGATTTCGGAGGTTGCAATTATGATTTTGATGGTTCTAGATATGATTTTGGTCGTTTTATGTGTGATTTTAAGGTTTTAAGTGTGATTTTGACAGCGTTTGACAGTGTAACTTTAGTGGATGTATATATGATTTTGGGGTCTGCAGGCATGATTTTGATGGTTGTATGTGTGATTTAAAGGTTTTAAGTGTTATTTTGATGTTAAGTGTAACTTTAATGGCTGTACATATAATTTTGTTGGTTGTAGGTATGATTTTGGAGGTTGCATGATTTTGATGGTTCTAGATATGATTTTGGTTGTTTTATGTATGATTTGAAGGTTTTAAGTGTGATTTTGATAGTGTTATGTGTATCTTTAATGGTTGTGATTTTGGTGGGTGTAGGTGCGGTTTTGGTGGTTGAAGGTATGATCTTGTGGTCATGAGCACATGATGTGTGTGGTTTTGGTCAGAAAGATGGTGGAAATATATGTATATTTTTTTTTTGTCAAAGACAGTAAGTTTCTTTTCTTTCATTGTAATGAAATAAAGAGCCAAGATGGCCATAAGTTCATAATGTTTTTGTCCAGTTAGAAGCATCATTTGGCATAATGCTCATGAAAGGATTTATAAATGTATTAAGATTTGTATCTTTCCCTTCCTTCTCTTTCTCTTTTCAACCTTTCCCTCTCTCTCTCTTTCCTTTTCTGTTTGCTCTCTTGCCTGCTGCCTCTGTCTTTCTTCATTTTCTTCCCCCCCTCTCCTTTTTTCTATTTCTTTCTCTCTCTTCTCATCTCTGTCTCGTCCTACTTTTTTCTCCTCTCTCTCTCTCTTTCTCTCTCTCTCTCTCCCTGTCTCTCTCTCCTCATTTATCTTCATATCTGCCTGCTCTCCTCTGGAGCACACACTGTGCCATCACAGCATCACCTCAGCCCACCATTTGCTTTATGGAAGCTGTTACATTGCTATTATGATAATGGGCTGGTCTCTCCATCTCTCTCTCTGTCTCTCTCTCTCCCGTCGTTCTCTCTTCTCCCTCTTTCCCCCTCCACCCTTTTTCTCTCCTCCCAGCCCACCCCTGTCGGTCCGATCTGAGAGCAGGCAGAAGCATCTGCTTCTCTGTTTGACAGTCACTATTCAGTGCATTCAAATGTTTGACTCCACTGTGGATTCAATTTTCTTCACACCACTAACCGCATGTACCAGCCAATACATCATCTCCGTTTATAACGGACACTGTGTTTAGGCCTCAAACTTGGAAATGGCCAGGGCTGAATCCTGAACGTTCTGAACCTTATACAACCTAAGAGCACATTGTTTTCTGGTAATTTTAGTGCATAAATTATAATTTGAGGAATTCCATTTGTATTGTAAGCTCAGAAAATTAACAGTAATAGTGTGCAAGTTTGTATATGATTCACAGTCGAAGGAGCTGTAGATTTATGTACATATAGTACAGTGCAAAAGTCTTGAGCTGCCCCTCATTTCTTCATATTTTCCTTCCAAAGGAACAGTTCTCCATGCGTGTTC
>JBBPCZ010000042.1:34944532-34966407 GCA_037974445.1 Brycinus macrolepidotus
AAAAGGAGCGGTTCAGGATACATTTCACTGTGTGTTGTACTTGTATGACTATGCATGTGACAAATAAAGAATCTTGATCTTGATCTTGATCTGTGTGTTTTATCAGAGAACCTGTGAAATGTGAAGGTATAAGGAGCGTTTCAGCCCGGCCTGCTTTCTGAACAAGGCGGAATACAGAGCAACCAATCAGAACACAGCTCATTTACATATGAGTTTTAAAGGTACAGTAACAAAAACAGGCTGTTTTAACGTAAGAGATGAAGAGAGGCTGGAAAATGGTGTATAAATGAATTACTTCTGTTTAGTTTTCTGACAGCAGTCAGGAAATATTAAACACACATTCACACACCCACACAGCATCTGCTAAATGCCGTAAACGTAAACATTCACACATATCCTCACAGGTGTTTGGGTGAGGGTTCAGCTGAACTGAATATGAAAAAACAAAATAATCACCATGGAAATATGCCTTATAATAAATAAATAAATAAACTCGGTATGGAATTCTGCTGCCGCGCTGCCTCTCGCTGGGTTAAGCCATTCTAAATCTGCTGGACAA
Organism: Brycinus macrolepidotus; assembly: GCA_037974445.1. Lineage (NCBI taxonomy): Eukaryota > Metazoa > Chordata > Actinopteri > Characiformes > Alestidae > Brycinus > Brycinus macrolepidotus. Next base: position 34,945,092 of record JBBPCZ010000042.1, read on the forward strand.
AAAGTGAAGTGGAGCAGAAGAGCTTGTCCGGTGCTGAAATGTGTAACGAATTGGGCCTGAAATCCTAAACTGCTATAGGCTGAATGGTTGGGGCTACACTGAATGGGTGGGGCTAAACTGCTGTAGGATGAATGGGTGGGCTACACTGAATGGGTGGGGCTAAACTGATGTAGGATGAATGGGTGTGGCTATCTTCTGTAGACTGAGTAGGCAGGGCTAAACTAAATGGGTGGGGCCAAACTGTAGGTCCAATGGGTGGAGCTAAACTGCTGCAGACTGAATGGGTGGGGTTAAATGGCATAATTAAAAAAACGACATAGATGAGTTTCCCATGATATGGGCTGTTTAAGCTTCAGACTAGGGCTGCACAATGTATGGCCTGTTAGTTGTCATGACGATATCGGTCTCTGCAATACTGATATCACGGAAGGTCAATCAGAGCTCCAGGTGAGTTACTGGGTGTTCTGATGAATCGAGGTCTTCATGTAATCCAACAAAAGTCTCATTTTTAACTGTTAAAGGTGTTGGTGAATCGGTGCATGAATGGGCAGGGCTAAAGGGAGAATGATGATACATATTTAAATGTAGTGGTTTTGTGATTTGTAGTGAAAACTGTGATTTGAAAACAGGATGGGGGGAGTAAACGTACCATTTGAAACAATATTTACAGACTTTAAGTCTCCAGAAAAGTGATGATTTGGGCCCTTTAATATAATGAAAGGAATCACAGTCACAATATGTAGCAGCAAAATCACGATACTGATATTCTGTCCATATCGTGTCACCCTACTGTAGACCATTTTCATCTGATGTCCAAATGTCCTCCCTGTGTCTGAGGATCAAAGGTGCACAATGTGTGTTACAGTGACGTGTCACTGTAGGGGGAACAGTCATTCTGCAGTAATTCAGTAGATGTGATGTTTTGTTGTCCTGAATAAGGTCTAACGATCATCCGCTTAGCCCAGGTCTCTCTCACTCCCTGTCTCTCTTCCCTCTCTGTTCTGTCTGTCTCACTCTGTTCTCTCTCTCTTTTTCTGTTTTCTGTCTCTCACTCTCTGATCTCTCTCTCTTTGTGCTCTCTCCAGATGTTGAAAACACACAGCTGTAATTGCAGTAATCTGGTGTCCACTTTAAATGACCCCCCCCATCCATGATGATATGGATCGTCCGCAGAGAGAGAGAGAAACTCCACCTCTGTTTCTCTGTTCTACACAACTCACACATGCAGGAACCCTCGTAAGATCAACATTATTTCATCACAATGAGGGAAAAAACACATTTTCAAAATAACTCACTTCTGAATCCATTAAAACTGCATTCAATTACAGAAACAAATTCAAAATCCCCCTTTAAATGTTTTTTTTAAAGTTTAATCTGGAATTCGGTGAACAGGTATATAAGCACTGTTTTTAATTTTTGAGTGATGGGAGAAAGGAAGGAACACCCTACCCACCCAGAGAGAGAGAGAGAAAGAGAGAACAGTTATCCTGAGTGATGGGGAGAGGGAGGACCACCTTACCCACCCAGAGAGAGAGAGAGAGGACAGTTATACTGAGGGATGGGGAGAGAGAGAGGACAGTTATACTGGGTGAGAGGAGAGGGAGGACCACCCTACCCACCCGGAGAGACAGAGGACAGTTATACTGAGCGATGGGGGGAGAGAGAGGACAGTAACAACTTCAGCTAGGCTATACCGTGGATATTTGTAAATGTTTTTTGTTGTTTGTTATGACATCTCCAAAAAATAATTTCCAGGCTGTTCTTTGCAGTTTATGGAATATATGGGCTGAAACGTTGTGTTTATGCACCACATCACTTTATTTTTTTAAAAAGTGAGGAAAAAGACTAAGATTTCACAGTGGTGCAGTTTTGTCGTCATCCATAACAGTAATTATCCAATTCAGTCCAAGTCAAATATCACAAAATGTTCTTCTGGAATATTTTGTATTTTGTTTTCTCGGGAGGCTGTCCCATCCCGGGTGAAACACACACTCTCACACACACACACACACACACACACACACACACACACACACACAGATAACACACAGGTCGAATGACTCAGGAGTAGTGAGCGGAAAATGTGGAGATTAGCAAATTGAGCTTGGAAAAGCAGCCCAAACTGTGTCCTGTGCTGAAGCAGCGCTCGGTCTGTTTTGTGTGTGAAGAGAAGCTGGTGACCACTCTATATTTAAACTGCCTAAATTATGGCCCAAACCAACTGCATGGGTTTTTTAATCCAGTGTCCCGCCCGCTGCCTTCGTCCCATTCAGTGCGACCCGAGGGCCTCTCGGCTTCTGGCCACTCAGCTCTTACAGACACTGTAAACACTGCAGAAGCTTTAAAACACACCCGAGAGCAAAGGAATAACCAGCAGTTCAGAGATGTCAAAAACATACTCCAACATCCTCAAAAATGATCGTCTGTATGACTTGATGATAACAGCAATAGATATTTCTATTTTCGCATTGATGCAGGCTCTGAAAAGCTGTGCATGCTCTACTTTTGCTGAATTAAGACAAATTTTACTAGTTTTGCACCAGAAAACCTTCAAATTAGTTGATTAATCATCAAAATAATCGACAGATTAATCAATTGCTCAAACTTATTTACTCAAAACATACATATACTGTCCAGGTCTGTAATCGTTTTGCCCAGTTATTTTATTTTATTGTTTTCCCAGGAAACAAACATCCAATTGCACGATTAATCATCAAAATATTTGATAGATTATTCAACTGCTCGAACAAAATAACTCAAAAAATGATCATGGTCATGCAGTGATTACTGTTTGAAAAACATAATACGATGTAGATTAAAATCTGTATGTGGTCTGTAACTTTAAAAATAGTTTGCCCCTCTAAAAAAAACTTTGACTGCTCGATTAATTGTCAAAATAATCAACAAATTATTCAATGACTCAAACGAAATTACTCAAAAAAATGATCATGATCATGGAGTGATTAATATTACAAAAGTATTACATAATGTGTTAAAATCTGTGCATGGTCTGTAATTTTTAAAACAGTTTGCCCCTTAAAAAACTGACTGCTCGAATAATCGTCATAAATGTTCGATCGCTTCCTCCATAACAAATATAATCGATAGTGACAATCCTGTTACCAGGGCAACGCGCTCGCTCCAGAGGGATGCAAACTTTTCCAGACATACAGTCCTTTCCCACGCTGTCTCTCTCTCTCACACACACACACACACACACACACACACTCTCTCTCTCTCCCTCTCTATAATGAAGATGGGTGAGACTGGTTTACCAGCTTTGCACGGGTCTTTGTAGTTGATTGAATCCGTGTCCGTGTCCTCGTGCTCCTCCTCCGCGTGCAGCCCGGCTGTCAGCAGCAGGCCCAGCCGCAGCAGGAAGCGCGTCCACCGCGAGCGCATGACTGCGCGCGTGTGCTCGGCTGAGCCTGCAGGCCCGGGCGCCCGGGTCCGGGGCGGGGTCTGGGGTTCTGGAGGCGGGGTTTGGAGTACTGGAGGCGAGATCTGGTGGTCCTGGAGGCGGGGTCTGTGTCACGGAGGCGGGGCCTGTGGTCAAGAAGGCGTGGTCTTGAGTCCTGGAGGCGGGGCTCCCTGGAGCTCGCGCTACTCCCCTCTAAACCCAGCTCTCAGTCCACACCTGTATGCAGCCACGCAGGACACCCGTACTCGGGCTATAGAGTTTCATCAAAAATGACTTTAATTTAATTGTCGATATGTTAAATAGCTGTACAGATGAACAATAAACATCCATGTATATATATATAAAAAAAAAATCTCTCTCTCTCTCTCTCTCTCTCTATATATATATATATATATATATATATATATATATATTTACATATTCAAACATAACCATTTGCTGTTGTGATTGGCTACTGTCCTAACCGATCCTATATCATAGCAGGAAACAAATTAGTAAAATGGTAAAATTAATGAAAAAATTAACCTAGAACATACCATATGTCTCTTTAATTCTATTTCATTAATGTAGCAGCAAACATTAGCATAAAACTGATCACACAAGTTTATCTAAACTGCTCACAGTAGAGGTGAATGGAACCAGACATCTGACTGTAAAAGCTCTTCACAGAAAGTTATTGCATCAAATGGTTATGGTTGCGCCGCCTGATGCCTGAGACGTTGTTCTACTACAGTTTTAAGAAGCTTTTGGTTCTAAAACTAAACCTTTTCATGGTGGAGGGACACATGCAGGGCGTTGTTAGGCAAAATAGTCCCCCACAAAAAGTGGCCCCTTATAGTCACACGTGAACACACCACACACTGCGAACAATGTGAAATTCTTTCTCTGCATTTAACCCATTTACCAAGTGAAGCAGTGGGCAGCCAGCAATCCAGCACCCAGGGAGCTGTGTGTAGGGACAGTACCTTGCTCAAGGGTACCTCAGTGGTGCCACTAGCAGTCTTGGGATTTGAACCCACCACCTTCAGATCACAGGGGCAACTCCCTAACCACTAGGCCACCAATTGCTGATTTAGTTTAGATTCTCCACTATTTTGCCATTATCAACATCCATATAAACACTCAGAGACATGTGGAGCTTCACTGCGGGTCGATAGTGAATAAAGCGGCTGGATTTGTGTCGGAGACATCTGGTTCCATTCACCTCCACTGTAAAGAAATCAGAGTCTCTACAATCAGCTGTTTCACACCAAAATTGTTTATATATATGTATATATGTCTGTACCTATTGTCCTGTGGTTCCACAAAAGGCTCTCAGATACAAGATACTTCAGCAATGCTCAAATTTTAATAATTCTGCCAAAGTTTACGAGACAAAACATTTCCAGGAAACAGATGTGAAAAAGACAAAGTTCAAAATTCAAACAGTGATAATATCAGTGATAATTTATCACACTAGTATTAATACAATAGAAAAGAAAAACATGTTTTAGAGGATACTTCACCAAAACACAGCATGGTTTCCTGTACAACACAGAACAACACTGACACTGACCAAATTATGCATATATTCATAATCAAATAAACTAAATGTTAAATATACTTGCAGTCACTGGTGTTAAACCTCAAATATGACATCCTGATTTATACCCTGCTTGGCCACTTTAGTTTTTGACCACAAAATATGAAGCTGTGCGGGTGACAGCACTCCTAAATAAAAAGAACACACGGGTACAAGTTACTAAGAGGTGGAAGCAACATAATATGTAGCCTTAAAAACATGATCACTTAAAAATGTCTGACCTACTGACTTACTAAGTCATGGCCACAACTTAACCATAGATTAATATTTTCATACTCAGGCCTTACGATGTTAAAACAATGACAAAACTATCTCATTTTCACATCTTAGTAACTTCTGACCATGACTTTATTATCTCGATAACACAACTTAACTATCTCAATCCCACCCCTTCCTAAGTCATGGCTACAACAAAATTATCTCATTCCCACCTCTTACTAAGTTGTCATGATTTAATAATCTCATTCCTACACCCAGCTAAGTCAGACTGTGACTTAATTATCTCATTCCCACCTCTTACTAAGTCATGGCCACAACTTAATTATCTCATTCCCATCCCTTACTAAGTCATAGCTACAACTTCATTATCTCATTCCCACCTCTTACTAAGTTCTGGCCACAACTTAACAATGACTTAATCTTCTCATACTAGGTAAAAACAATGACCAGTCTCATTTTCAATTCTTAGTAAGTTGTGTCAATGACTTAATTATCTCATTCCCTACTCTTACTAAGTCATGACCACAACTTCACTATAGCTTAATCATCTCATACCCAACTCATAGCTTAAAACAATGACTAAAGCAACTCTTTTTCACGCCTTAGTAAGTTGTGGCCATGATTCATTTTCTCATTCATACTCCCTACTATATCCCTGCAACTTAATTATCTTGTTCCTATTCCTGACTAAATCACAGCACAACTTAATCATCTCATACACAGGCCTTACTAGGATACTGCAATAACTAAAATCTCATTCTCATGCCTTGGCCAGATCTCGTCCGCCTGACTCATTAAGTCAAAGCCATGTCTTAATTATCTCGTTGGTCACAACTTAACTATCTTGTTCCTGCTATAAGTTATGGCGACAAATTATCTCATTCTGACATCTCATTTTCATGCCTTAGTAAGTTGTGGCTTAATGATCTTGTTTGCATGCCTTACTAAGTCATGACCACAACATAATTATTTAGCCCCTCTTCCTCAACAAGTCATGCTATTCTGAGAACAGTCTCCCCAGTAAATTCTGAACAGCAGCTCTGAGTTAAAACATTGATCGGAGATGAATGGAGTCGAGGGGCTGATAAACTGAACCAAAGTCTGAACCAGAACCTAAAAAGAGGAGACATCAGATAGGGGTTTCTGATAAAGTGGCCAGCTATTATACTGCAACTTTGTGCATGTTTTTTAAGCTGTGTTAACCGGTTTGAGGTTGAGGAATAAGTGTAGCTTTAGCAGGGAGCTCAGTGTGTTCCCGTCTCCGAGCTACGGAGGCAGAAACAAAACCCTTTAAATGCCATTCCTCACAACAGGCTGCCTCTGAGAAGCAGGGAGATGCTGTGCTTCTGTGTGTGTGTGTGTGTGAGAGAGAGCTCTGGCAGAAGTGAACAGAGCTTTGAGACTGTGCAGCAGGAGCTCTTTCTGCAGCCCAGCAGAGGGTCGTCCATCAGCCTGGCTGAATGGCAGCTGTGTGGTGAGATGAGGCCCGAGGCCTCCAGGCTCCTCCAGGCTCCTGGGGCTTTTCTGAGGCCCCTCAGGACCCTTGATGCCACTCACCCTCCTCGCTGAGGGCCTGCAGCTGTAGATGTTCTCAGCTGGCAGTTCTGTTGCATTTACGTAGATCTCAAAGTGAAGTGAATGGATAAAGAACCCCCAGTTGTATCTTACAGGGAAATTATTGCATGTTTGAAGGCTTCGCCCTCCCCCCACGAATAAGATCCCTAAATAGTGAAAATATGTGCCATGATAAAGTGGGTAAAGGAGGATGTAGAAGAGACGCACTTGCAAACTAATGTATTTTACTGACATTCATTGACAAAAGAAATTTGTTCATTTGTCTTTGATGTCATTTTTAAAACCCTAGTAGCGGATATTATTAGTACATGGTTTTTATATGACAGTAACTTCTACTTGACACAGGAACACCAAACAAAGCTCAGCAGGACATCTGACACCTCGAGCATCAACACAAACTGGGTAAACTTCCATATAAGGAGCTCTTTTGCCATATGACGAGAATTTACCATTTGTTGTGCTTCTGGCACGGATTAGTGTTGCTGACGTTCTAAGGGTTAACCAAAACAAGAACACTTTTAAGAAAACACTAAGGGCAGAATCTGCACAGGGAAACACAATTAGGGGTAACAGTGGACCGACAAAGTACAGGGGTCTACATACACATGTAGGTAAAACAGATCACAGCTGAGACACATTAGAATAAACAAGCAGGTGTAGGCATAAAAAATTAGGGAAGAACAGGGGCGGAGCTTGAGCTGAATAACAACAAACACATCAACCAGGAAATAAACACAATAGGACAATAGGAAAACATGGGGCAGGACGTGACACGAAATCTAACCAGAGTAAACGTGTGAAGCCAGTTTTGTTCTCCGGTAAAACCCAGTACAGATGTCTAACATGCCTGGTGGAAATTCCAGTTAAAAATCCTACTGGAGATCGACTTACACCAGTGTAAAATTCAGCTGGACCAGTTCTACTGGTATTGCAAATTTCCCACTTGTGGGACTAATAAAGGATTATCTTATCTTATCTTATATTATCAGTCTAATCTGTATCCGAAACTTGGTGAGAATTTTGGTACTGTAATAGCAGGTTTAGTCTTTTTAAATAAATTATTTTAACTATTGACTAAAAGAGCAAATCAGTGTTACTTTAGGGAAAACAAATCATTTTCTGACTACAACCACAAGCATTCAAGCTATCTGTGAACACAGCATCATTAAAAAGATTGTAATATTTTAGATATGATATCTTGAATATGGGTGTGGCACATGGTAGCAATCTGATTGGCAGCACGCAGCAAAATGTGCTTCTCATTTGCATAATGCAACAGAAATCAATAGGGAAAAAGAAAATAAGAATTACTATATTATTACTATTACCACTACTAATGATTATTATAAAGATTAATTCCCTGTAATGTAAATGCAGAGTGCACTCTATCGCTGGGCCTTAAAGTGCTGGGAAAGCCACTTTAATAGCTGCGTCTTGTCACACTACAGGCTACTCATGACTTAGCTAAGCTAAATCTAACCTATTCGTAACACCTATATTTGATTAAGAGTTTATAAAATATGCCCACTGACATTAGCTAGCTAAGAGAACATAGCTAGTTAGCTTTTAAGAAAAGCCTTGTTTTATGTGGTGTACAATAAGGGTCACAATACGCTCCCTGACATTAGCTAACCAGCTAGCTAATGGAAAACAGCTAGCCAGTTACACTGCAGGCAGGTAATGAAAACCATGTTTGGTTCAGAGTAAAATTCAGATTACCGTATGCCCAATTTAGCTTTTAGGCTAAATCTTTTACCTTTTTTTGCACTGACTGCATTGTAGACTAGCTAGCACACGGGTAAGCAGGAGCTAAGCAAGCCTACGGGGACAGCCTCACACCCAGTGGGAGTTTGAGTCCATTTCTTCCTTTGACTGTGGGGCGCTACGCAGACGAGAGAGCTGCTGGATCTGCAAGTAGGGTTGTCGAGCACGCTGATGAAGCAACGCGGTTTCCTCGTGGGGCAGTCTTATGGACACGCTGATGAGGAGGTTTGCAAGGCATGGGTTGTTTCCCTGGATCTGGGAGTGTTTGACTACAATTGTGCACGTTGCAAATGAGCTCCAACAACCACACCCACGTTGTGGTACCAAAAGACTAAGATTAAAACATGTTTCTTTTCAGAGTCAAGGTTCCTGTGATGTGTTTGAATAAACTCACTCTCATTGTTACTGACAGTTCTAACTTTGTGGAAGGTTCACTGTGTAATGTTACTGGGTAAAGGGGTTTTGGAATTAAATTAAAGTGGGGGTCTTTTCTGCTCACATAGCGGTAAACCTTATACCTTTAGCACCCGGGCCTTTTCTGCACCAGAGTTAGCTAAAGGCGTTGCATAGGGGTAGCCAAGTCACATCCCAAGTATATCTATAATAAACACCTCATCAATCTCTCCCTATGTCAGACAATGTTAAAAGGTTATGAGGTACTTTATAACATATGGGGTGTAGAACATGGGATTGAGTGAAGGGGGTTTACACTAAGTCAGGATGCAATGTCATTATCTCATTCCCAGCTTTTACTAAGTCATAGCTAAGACTTAACTATCTCATTCTTGCTCCTTACTATGTCATGGCCACAATGTAATTTAATCTCATTCTCACCAGTTACTAAGCCAGGTCTTGACTTCCCAACCCTTACAAAGTCATGGCCAGAACTTAACTATAGCTTAGTCGTCTCATATCCATTACCATACTAGGTTAATGGCAATTACTAAACTATCACATTGTCACATCTAGGTAAGTTGTGGCCATGACTTAATTATCTTGTTCACCTGTGTCTTGTCTGACTGAATACGTTCCGGATAGTGTAAATCTGATTCTTTGTCCGTAAGAATATGCTGCACTCTGTCCAGGCTTCATTTATGGGTTTGATTTCGGTTAGCCTGTTGAAGTCCTCCAGAAGGATTCCCTGATTGGGTGTTCATTTTGGCTTATTCTTTCCACTGTTTCTTACGCCATCCCTGCTGGACACCTTGTCAGCTTGTTGAAGTCCTCCAGAAGGATGCCCTGATTGGGAGGGTCATCTTGAGTCATTCTTTTCACTGTTTCCTACTCCATCCCTGCTGGACATCTTGTTGGCTGGCAGGACTACAAACCACATGGAGCTCATGGTGACAAGCAGCGAGTGTCAGGACCAGCAGGCAGAAGTTCTCGTTGAAAACAACATAGTTGATGGAGTTCATGCTGCTGGTCACTCTGTGTATCATCTGACTGAATATATTCCGGATCATGTAAATTCGATGTTTTGTCCATGAGAACATTTTTCACTCTGTCCAGGCTCCATTTATGGGTTTGACTCCGGGTAGCCTGTTGAAGTTCCCCAGAAAGATGCCCTGATTGGAGGGTTGTCTCGGTTCATTCTTTTCACTGTTTACCACTCCGTCCTTGTTGGACACCTTGTTGGCCGGCAGGACCACAAACCACCTGGAGCACATGGTGACCAGTGAAGAGTCCCAGGACCGACAGTCGATGGCAGCCTGAAAACCACGACGGAAGTTCTCATTAAAAAAGCCGTAGATGATAGGGTTCACGCCGCTGTTGAAGAAAGCTAGCCAGTGAGCCACAGGGAACAGGTAGGTGCTGAGGAAGTCGATCTGTTGCCGGTTCAGGTCCTGGTAGTCCGTTAGCAGCATTAGCGTCCACAGCGGCAGCCACGATAACATGAACAGGGTGGCCACCATGATCAGCATCTTTATGACCTTCACCCTGCGCCTGGAATGCCCCCTGCGGGCCACAGAGCCCCCGCCATGCCGCAGGTTTTTGGACAGCTTGGCAGCGACGCATCCGTACATGATGCTGATTAGCGCCAGGGGGGCCAGGTAGACATGGACGAAGATTACAGTGGTGTAGATGCGCCTCATGTCAGCTCGAGGCCAGTTTTCGTAACACACGAACAGCGGGTACGTCCGGTTGTCCTGGATCATGTAGGTGTCGTCCAGCTGGATGACGGTCAGCATGGTGGCCGAGGGAAAGATGATAGCAAATGCGAGCAGCCAGATGAAGAAGATAGCGAAGATAGCCGTAACCGGACGTAGGCGGCTGCGAAACGGGTACATGATGCCTGAGTATCTGAAACACAAAAATACACTCAATTCACCATCTACACAAATTCTACATAACTCTATTACACTTACATTAAAGATCTATCTATCTGTCTGCCTGTCTGCCTGTCTATTCGTCATCCATCCATCTATTTCTGTATTTGTCTGTCTGTCTGTCTGTCTGTTTGTCTGTCTATGTATGTATGTTTGTTTTCTATGTGTGTTAACATGTGCATGTGACAGTAATAAATCTTTACCTGTCCACTGCAATGGCGACAAGAGTGAAGACGGAGGCGGATACTGACATGCCCTGGACCAGGTTACTGAGGGTGCAGGTGGTCTGACTGAAGGGCCAACCTGCAAAAAAACAGCCCAAAAACAGGCTCAGAGACAGGAGCTACACCCCCACCCCAGCATTACAGTAAATGATCTCATAAATATTCACACCCCCTCCCAGTGTTACAGTAAACAAGCTTAGAAATATTCACACCCCATTCCAGCGTTACAGTAAACAAGCTCATAAATATTCACACCCCCTCCCAGCGTTACAGTAAATGATGTCATAAATATTTTCAATATTCACACCCCTGTCCTAGTATTGCAGTAAACAAGTTTCAATATTCACACGCCCGTCCTAGTATTGGAGTAAACAATCTCATAAATATTCACACCCCCATTTCAGCGTAACAGTAAATGATCTCATAAATTTTGAGCAGGTTCCGGGTGTCAGGAAAAATGAATGGTTCGTATTCATGAGGCCAGCTGGACTTTTAGATACATTAAAAAAAAAGTTGGAAAAAGAAAAGTGGAACCGAAATGTGATGAAAATGAGCGAAGCATCAGCACTTCACTTTAAAAGCTTCTAATCCATTCTGTAAAACAAGTGTAGATCAAAAGTCAAAATGAGCCATAATATTAATATCAGCTGATAACAGTTTCATTAATCACATTACATTTTTACAGTAATTTAAAATGTAATGAACCATAACATTAATAACAGCTAATAACAGTTTCATTAATCACATTACATTTTTCACAGTAATTTAAAATGTATCTAATTTCAAAACCAACATTTATGGTCTCAGGGGTCCAAGCACCATCTGGACACTATGGTCCAATTTGTCATTATGATAATAGCACTCCCTAGAGGTCAAATTGAACATTACAGTTGTTTGTTCTTTCAGAAACAGGCTCCGTTTTGAAAAGGCGTCTTGATTAAAACCATTAGTTAAATACTGAGATGGAACTAATTACCACTAGACTGAGTACCGCTAGGCTTTCTCAGTGTCTGAGTCAAATTAAAGCACATAATGAGATCTGTCGAATAAAAGAGAGAGAAAGAGACAGAGACAGAGAGGGAGAGAGAGATAGAGAGAGACAGACAGAGGGAGAATGGGAAGAGTGAAGATAGAACAAGAAAAAGACAGAAAGAAAGAGAGGAAAAAGAGAGAGGTAGAGGGTGAGAGAGACAGACTGGAGAGAGAGAAGATAAATTGAGAAAGAGGGAGAGGGATGAAAAGAATACACAATCAAGAGAGACTAAAAAGAGAGAGACAAGAAAGAGAGAATGTGAGAGATGGAGGAGACGGAGAAAGAGGGAGAGAGAAAGACAGAAAAGAGAGACAGAAACAAAGAGAAGAAAGAGTGTGAGAAGAGAGAGAGAGAGAGAGAGAGAGAGAGAGAGAGAGAGAGAGAAGAGTGAGACAGATAAAAGGGGGAAGATGACAGAACCTGACAGAGCCTGATTATGAAAGACCTTCTCAGTGTTTAAGGTCAGAATCTCATATTCATGTTAAACTAAGGAGAACTTAGGAGAAACAGGCTGGACAGAGAAGAGTCTTATTCTGAATTTTCATTTAATCTGGATTGGCAGAATAGTCGGCAGAGCCCGTAGAGACCAACCTGAGATGAGGCTGTCGATCAGGGTGACAGGCACACAGACCACGCCCACCAGCAGGTCACTGATGGCCAGGTTGAGGATGAAGAGGTTGGTGACGGAGCGCATGTTGCGGTTCCTCAGCACCACCACACACACCAGGCCGTTTCCACACACACACAACAACAACACCAGCACGTACAACAACACAAAACTCAGACCCACAGAAAACGAGTGCAGATAGAACGGCAACACAGTCACATTACACACAGAAAATAGAGAACAATTCACCTCATACACATCCATCACTACAGAGAGAGAGAGAGAGAGAGAGACAGACAGAGAGCGACAAAAAGAAAGAACACACAGAGAGAGAACAGAGAGTGAGACAGAGAGAACAGAGAAAGAGAGGGAGAGAGAGACAAAATGAGAGGGGGGAGAGAGAGACAGACAGACAGAGAGAGAGAAAACACAGACAGAAAGAGAGAAAGAGAGGGAACAGAGAGAGAGAGAGAGAGACAGGACGTGAGAGACAGAGAGAGAGAGAGAGAGAGAGAGAACAAAGAAAGAGGGAGAGAGAGACAATAAGAGGGGAGAGAAAGAAAGAGAGACAGAGAGAGAGAACAGAGAGAGAGAGAGAGAGAGAGAACACAGTGGGAGAAAACAGAGAGAGAGAAAGAAAGAAAGTGAGAGACGGAGAGAGAGAGAGCGCAGGGAGACAGAGACAGAGAGAGAGACAGAGACAGAATAACTGATTATTACTGTAAATAAAGTCTGACATGAATCTGTTCTAAATCTGAATTTAATCACTTTAATGACTTCAATCACAATGAACACACATAAACACCGATAAATACAACGAACACAATAAACACAATTAACGGAGATAAAGATAGATAAACACAAGCAAACACAATAAACACAGATAAACAGAGATAAACACAGGTAAACACTGACAAACACAAATAAACAAGGATAAACACAATAAACACAGATAAACACTGACAAACACAGATAAACAAGTATAAACATAATAGACACAGGTAAACAGATAAACACTGATGAACACAGATAAACAAGCATAAATACAATAAACACAGGTAAACACAAAGAACAGAGGTAAACACACAAACACTGATAAACACAGATAAACAAGGATAAACACAATAAGCACAGATACACAAATAAACACTATAAACATAGATAAACAGATAAACACAGGTAAACAGAAAAACAGAGATAAAAACTATAAACACAGGTAAAAACTGATTAATACAATAAACACAGATAAACAGATAAACAGAGATAAACATTATAAACACAGATAAGCACAGAAAAACACTGAGAAACACAATTAACACAGATAAATACTATAAACAGATACACAGATAAACAGAGATAAACACTGATAAACAGAGATAAACACTGATATACACTGATAAACACAATAAAGACAGATAAACAGATAAAATGGATAAACACAGATAAACAGAGATAAACACTATAAACCGTTAGCGTGAGGTGAACCTGCTGCAGGAGTTCAGTCTGTTCTGCTTACCGAAACCAATCTGTTCTCCCATTCAGAGCACGAGAATCCACTCTCTGTGCACGTCACACACACACACACACACACACACACACACACACACGTCTGGAAGCGCGCGCAAACACACCTTTTCCTTTTTTCTAATCATAGCTGCATTTTCTTAAACGTCTGTGGAGACCAACCTAATTCCTCCCCTACACACACACATACACACACACACACATGTATACACATACAAAAACACACAAACACACTCAGGCCTTTAAATTGTAAAAAAAGGTTTTATCTATAGAGGTTTATAGGGGTTTACAGGGATTTATAGACGTTTATAGAGGTTTACAATGTACAGTATTCAATGGGTATACACATGTAATCTTTTTATATAAAAAATAATGTAAATTGATAGTATAAGATAAGATAAACCTTTATTAGTCCCACAAGTGGGAAATTTGCATTGCTATGGCAGAAAGTGGACAGTACAAAGTTACAAAGTTAAGAGCAGCAAAAACAATAGAATAAAAGCTATACAACAGTATAATATAAAAAGCACACTATACAAATAATACAATAATATAAATATAGACATTTGTGTGCGTATGTAAATATATATGTGTATATAAACCTATATAAATATAAGTATGTGTATATGTACATGGTGCATATATATGTGTATGAACACTGGATATATATACACAAGCAGCAGGATTGACAAACAATAATAATGCACCAAGACAGATTGCACATTGCTCACAGTAATCTTTCGTCCCAAAAACTGCACGTGTTGTACCAGAAAACCACAAAAAATTGCATGTTTTACCAGAAATATTGCACACAAGGGAAAATATTGCACTTATCAGTCCATGATGTTTGGATGTGTGTGTTTGTTTGTGTGTGTGTGGTCAACTGCAAGATGTTTGTTGTAAAGTCTGACAGCAGCTGGAAGGAAAGACCTGCGGAATCTCTCCTTCCCACACCGTGGGTGCATAGATATATAGATAGATAGATAGATAGATAGATAGATAGATAGATAGATAGATAAACTAGCGAAAGATAGGTAGACAGACAGACAGCAAGAGAGAAATAAGGGGAGAGAGAGAAATAAAGGACAGTTTGACTGGAATAACAATAGGGCTCCTGTTATTTTTCACTGATGATCTGCTTTCTCTCCGTGCCAGAAGAGCGAGTGTCCGCAGGGGAAACAGCAGTCAGGCTCTTCTGTCTAAAGCGTGTACAGGGAATAACCTCTTACCCTTCTCATGCTCCATCAAGACAATGGGCTTTTCTCCTGCTTCTACCTTTCCGTTTACCCTTTCATTTTTTTTCTCCTCATGCCTCACTCTCCCCTGAGGAAAATGCAATTTCTTTTCTAAAGGATTAGTCCAATTGGAGGAAGATTAATTGTCTGCTCCTTTACTACCTTGGCCCCACTGTATTAGTAACATTGCTTGTTCCTTTAAATCAGAAGTTCAGAGTCAAAGCCCAGGCTTTGCTCACGCATTCAGTCAGTCTTTCGCTTCCTTCCCCATCGTCCTATCTATCCATCTGCCCCCTCCCTCTCTTTTCCAATCGCCAGAGTAAACCAGCTGAACGGTGCTTTATTGCAGATCGCCGGCCCTCCATGCTCAGCTCGGCCTGATAGCGTTTCAGTCAGGATTGCGGCGGATGAGTGTGATGCGGGCTGGCAGGCATGTCATTGCCTTTCTGGACCTGGCTGAGTCCGTATCGCGCAGCTCCACAGCGGCGGCGGTGGGCCTGCGAGATTGGGCACGGTCCGGCATGAGTCCAGCTTTCAATATGCAGTCACCCCTGGGCGCTTATTAATACGATTTGCAGACAATGATACACCAGCCTGTCAATACTGACAATGTTCCACCCGTCAATCAACCTGTCACTTATCACAGTGCGATAGAGGCCCAGCGATGTAATGACTTTCTCGTTGGCGATGGTGCCATTTTTACTTGCCAATGTCTGCTTTTCCTTCATAACGGTGACGCTTCTGACGTTTCTGACAGCTTTATTTACCCAGCTGGGAGCTGAGGAGGTTTACATTAGTCCCAAAAGACTATCCCGGTGAAACATCAATGAAAAAAATTGACAAAAACTTTGCCACACAGCAGAAGCAGCCAGCTTGACGCCTGAAATTTGACAGCACTTCTGTCCATTACAATATATTACAGGATATCACAGTGTCAGAGACTGCATTAGTACATCTGTTTGAGATTACTCAACAACGCAACATGGTTTAAGGCAAAAGTGTGTTCATTAAGATAACTAGATTTGGCATCATGGTTGGTAAACTTTCTGTGCAACTGAAGTCCAAACTAGTCCGACTCATACAAACTGCAGTCTACAAGATCATGACTGATCCATCCAATGGGCTAAAATGAGTATCAGCTACTGCCATCAGGGAGGAGGTTTAAAACACTACTATGTTGTTTAAATTAAACTCCTTTATTTCCGCACCAATCAAAATTTTAACGGAGGGAATTTATATTACCATTTTCCAGCTGCAGTGTTTTTATTTATTTATATATGGAATAGATAAATATGTGTTAATTGTGTTCATTTACCTTATTTTATTCCATTTTATTACTTGTTTATTCAGTTAGAGTGTGTGTGCGTGTGTGTGAGTGTGTGTGTGTGTGTGTCTGTGTCTATGTCTTGTCTTAACCAGCCTTTTATGCTTTGATGTGTTGATGTTTTCTATATGGATGTATGGATGTAGCATTAGGAAAGCTCAAACCAAATTTCCCACAATGTGGGACAGTAAAGTATATCTTGGTTCATGGATTTTGGCATATGGTTTGTATGATGTTAGTTGCTGTGGTAAAAACTTCCATTACTTGTTAGTTGTATTAGCTTCACAGCTCCAGCACAAAACTAAAGATGTAAACTTTCGACAACAAACATATCTTGAGCGACCAACTAGGTCCTGGATAAGGGTAAATATGTACACTGAAATTTTTACTGAACTTTTTCTTCAAAACTACAACAGGTTTGGTAGTATTTTTCTTTCTCCCATCTGTGTATTTGGTGGAAACTATACTATCATCAACACTTCCATCGAAGTGTTCATGGTAGTATAGAACAGACCCAAATGAATCCCATTAGAACACTGGAAATAGTCCAAGTTCTAGCTCCTTTTCTACCTACTTCAGACGATTGAAAAGACCATTAGAAATGGTTCAAAATGACTAGCAATGCATTT
The DNA here is from genome assembly GCA_037974445.1 of Brycinus macrolepidotus. Classification (NCBI taxonomy): domain Eukaryota; kingdom Metazoa; phylum Chordata; class Actinopteri; order Characiformes; family Alestidae; genus Brycinus; species Brycinus macrolepidotus. The sequence continues at coordinate 34,962,556 of JBBPCZ010000042.1, forward strand.
TCTCCTCCTGTTTTGGTTTTGTTCCAACAGCAGCAACATCTTACTTGCATCTAATAATTCCATGACGGGAGCCTCTCCTTTCCGTTCATACAGCTCTTGGATTCCTGTAACAATGTAGGATCTCAAGGGGAAGTGGAGCTTTCCAATTTGCTGTTGCTTTTGTTAGTTTGTTCATTGATTTATTCACAGGTCTCCCACGAGCACTGTCCAGTGTATTCTGCCGAAGGTGCTGAAGGTATCGCTTTAACAGCCTTTTAAAAAATGTGTTTGAACAAGTGTTGGAGCAGATGGGTTTCACTGCCCTACTTCCAAAGCTTTAAAGGGTCAAACTAAGAAAAGGCAATAACGGTGGTTTAAATAAATAATGTCTTCAGTGATTTTTTAATTTACAAAGCTAATTAACTACCAGTTGAAAACAATGGAGTAAATCTGTTTTTTTCATTTAATCTCTGACTTCTGTTAATACTGTAGAAAGAAGGCTCATGTGTGTCTATGCCCAAAATCAGACACACGTTTTAGTTTTTACTAAGATTTTAAAGCCATTTTCTATTATTTTTATAAAAATTAGTCATTTTTGTGGTCGCTGACTAACTTCAACATTTTTTTGATGTTTACTCAGGGAATTCCAATAGTTCCAATGGTTCAAAATAACTTAAAAAAAAAATGTTTGCAAAAAATGTTTTTTAATAAAGCTGTTTTTTTGCATCAAAATGTACCAATTTTAGTAAGCAAACTATGATAAATCAATATTAAGTTCTTACTTAATTCTGTTGTTTATTTGAACCTGCTTAGAAACTCACAGTACATCCAACAATAAAGGCAGCATCAAGCTTCAGTGATCAAAAACACTGTAGCACACAGAATCAGTGTAGACATGCCCACACACCAACTACTCTGGTGACAGACTTTAATGAGAACAAGGCAAAGCCTCTGTATGTATCGCAGACAATATGTAAGGTAAGACAGGGTTAACTGGCATATTTTTTCCACTTGCTAAGGTCGGGCAAATCGCCAAACTGTCCTGTACACTAACCTACAAATGAATGCAGACGTACAAATGTGGGAACACGCTGGGGCGGCTGCTGCTAGACTGGTCATCCTAGCATATAATTGAGCCTTTGTGAAGGCTCCTGGCTTTCACAGTCAGATGAGGTGCGCCGAGCGAGCTGTCGGCACTTCTCACCACTCTAAGCTGTTTTGGATGTGAGCACAGTCAGGCCATTACACCAATTCAGGCCCGCAATAAAACAAGCTCATTGCAAGTGTGAAGTTCCATGCCAAAGCGGGCGCTTCGTAAAGGCCATTTAGAATAATGAATCTGGAAGCCGGGAGAAAGGCTCCCACCGCAGCTCAGGAATTAAATGTCAACTTTGGTCAGGGAAAATTGGGCGGAATTGTCCGAGAGGCGTTTGCCTCCGAAATGAGCTAATTTAGAGCTGAGAGACGTCTCTGTGCATGGCAATAAAGGCACTTGAGAGCTTTCACTTCTGCTGGGAGGAGAGAAAAAAAAAAGAGGGGAAAGGGGAAAAAGAAAGGGAATGGGGGGGTGTGGAGAGGAGAGGATGGAGAAAGAGGGAAGAGGATGAAGAGGGGGTGAAAACAGGTAGAGTATACAAATCGAAGAACAGAAGTGGTGAGAGAAGGAAAGGATGAGAGTAGAGCGAGAGAGCAATAGTGGATGAGAGCTCGTAGGAATACTCTAGCTAAAATATCTATCTGCTGTATCTATGATACACCATGAATAATAGGTTTGACACCTTTCCCGGTACTTAGAAAAGAACAGAAAAACTGTTAACAAAATCACATTGAAAATAGAAGTCAGTGTGGACTCCCTTTGACACTTTCCCCTGGGCTTCTACTATAAAGGCAAATCAACAGGTTTCTTCTAGGTACAGGTTTATTATTGCATAGTCTGTGAGACTGAAACTGGCTGAAAAGTTCAAAAGCAGCAGCTTTGCACATATAGTATCCTTTCAGCATTCAGCATTTTTCAAATGTCTGTAGTCTCTCTAAGACCCCATTTTATGGAAAATAAGTGGCACTGAACCCCCCTTATTCTTCCTTAACCCACCACCAGCCTATCATTACCTTCTCCATTTTGCCGGCTTTCTCAGAAGCTATCTCTGAACTTCTCCTACAATAGACATGGCACTGTTCTATGACACTACAGATACAGGTAAGGGGCTGTTAGATGACCATGAATTGAAATTGGTGGGCACATATAGTAAGTCTGAATGTTTAAAGTAAAGTGGCCCCTTATAGTTACACATGAACACACCACACCACATCACACAGTGTGAACAAACTTACGTTCTTTCTCTGCATTTAACCCATTCACTGAGTGAAGCAGTGGGTAGCCAGCACCCAGGGAGCAGTGTGTGGGGACGGTACCTTGCTCAAGCGTTCCTCAGTGGTGCCACTGGCGGTATTTGGATTCAAACCCATGGCCTTCCGATTGCAGGGGCAACTCCATAACCACCAGGCCACCAGCTGCCCCAGGCTGACTATCAGGTTGACTTTAAAAAGGTCGCCCAGCATAAACAATTAGGTTAACGTTAGATGCTAGTGGGTGGAATGGCACTTGGTCCCATAAGATCCCAGTTATGCCACTTGTCAGAAACCTCATAAGCAAGTCTATTTGAGATGATGTTACTCGACATAGTTTAAGGCATGAGTTTGAAAGATGCTAACTGGTAGACGTAAACTTACCAGCTGTAAATTGAAAAGCTAATTACTTGTTAGCCACATTATCCTTGTAGAAAATGGAAAACAATCATGTCTTGGCTGATATGTATACATGCATTTTGGGGAGTGAGAGGATTTCTGAGCAAACCATAGCTTTGATTAGTTGTTTTAAAATGAGAATGTCTTTGAATATTACGAACAGACCAGCATTCTGATTTCTGACTGGTTGCCATGTACATGATCAATCACTTGATTTATAGTCACTTTACTTCAAGCAAAAAGCCTCGCAAAACAACTTATCAGTATATCAAACCAGCTGAAATATCAGAGAGTATATTTCTCGGTTTCATATTCCTTCATCAAAGTAGCAACGATGCTTGCTATGATGAACTGGCACGGTGGTCTCTATTTCTCATGTGGGTCCGGGCTCATTTGGGCAAGCGAGCGATATAGCATGCGTATGGTGTGATGGATGAGGGAGAGATGGAGCGGAGTCATGCTCAGATTATTTATCGATCAGGTATCAGAGGCATGGTGTGAGGGGGCGCTTGCTTTGGAACTGACCTCCATATTACAGCCAGGCTGTAGCGAGATAGGATCACACACACACATAGTCATAGTGCAAACTAACAAGTTCATTTGATACACACATCTCGTTTCTACACCATTTTATCAGCTCTACTGACCATATATGTGCACATTACAGGCACAGACTGCAGTCCAGCTGTTTCTATTCATCATTTTCTAGCCCCCTTTACCCTGTTCATCATTGGTCAGGACCCCCAAAGGACCACCAGTGAACAGGTCTAATTTGGGTGGTGGATCATTCTCAACATAGCTGTGAGACTCATATAGAAGTCACAGGTTAATGTGTGTGCCACACAGAGTGGATCTCACACATTGATTCACCATGTAGGTGCCAAGCTCTTGTAAAGTCATTGATAGTTCATCTGATGCTGCACAGTATGTGCTAGTCATCCTCTAGTCTTTTATAAATAGTCAGTATCTCACCACAGGACACTGATGGCTGGATATTTTTGGTTGATAGACTATTTTCAGATAGACCAGTGACACTGAGACAGTTAAAAACTCTCTGTGATACACTCACACACACACACACACACACACACACACACACACACACACACACACACACACACACACACA
>JBBPCZ010000042.1:34981975-34999128 GCA_037974445.1 Brycinus macrolepidotus
CTAAAACAAATTCCTCGTATGTGTAAACATACCTGGCAATAAAGCTTATTCTGATTCTGATTCTGATTCTGATTCTGTACAGCCATGAGAAGGTTTTCAAATACATTAAATTAAAGAGAAATCTGAGAAGGCTAAAACTAAGGTTAAAACATACATAGAAAAAAATACACTCCAAATAAACAAACAATTAGAAACAAAAAAAAAACAGTGTAAATACAATAGAATAGAATATCTATGTACTGTAAAGTGCAGGGTACTAGTTGCTGGTTGATGTAAATAGACCTAAGTGACAGATGTCAGGTGAGATACAGTAAGGTAGAGAGTACAGTTTGTGTTGTAATCGACAGTTTAAAGTTGTGGTGTCGTGTCCTGGTTAAGAGTATTGTGGTCTGAGATAGAAGCACCTCCTGAGTCTCTCAGTTTTGGCCATAATACGGGTAAAGTGTTTGCCTTATTTCAGCAGGTCAGACAAACAGTTTCTGGTTGAGATGAGTCTCTGATGGTCCTAGCTGCTCCGGTCCTGCATCTCCTGGTATAAGTGTCCTGAGACAGTAAAGCTGATCTGGTGCAGTATTCCTGATCACTCTCTGTAGTCCCTTAATGTCCTTTACAGAGCTGTTCCCAAAGCAGGAGGTTCTGAGTCAGGATACTTCCTACAGCACCAGAGTAAAAAGTCCTGAAGATCACTGGAACGACTCGAAACTTCCTCAGCTGTCTCAGAGGGTAAAGACATGGCCTTGACTTTTTGGACTGGGCTTAAATATGTTAAGTCCTTGTCAAATCCTCAGAGATGTGAACACCCAGATTTTTGATGCTGCTCACCCCCTCCATTGCAGTCTTGTTGATGTTGAGGGGGTGTAGGACCACTGCTGTCTCCTACTGATGTCCACCACCAGCTCCTTGCCAACATTCAGTTGGAGGCAGTTCTCTTGGCAGCGCAATGTCAGGTTTTCCACCTCCTCCAACAATGATGAGACAGCATACATGAAGATGAAGCCCAGCAATACTGTGCTGTCTGCAAAATGTACAATGAAGTTGGAGCTGTGTGTGGCCAGACTGTAAAGGGTTTAGAGAGTGTAGAGCAGAGGGTTCAGTATATAGCCTTGTGTCCTGTATTGAGTGTGATAGTGCTAGAGACACAACCACCAACTCGGACCACCTGTGGTCTGCCTGTGAGGAATTTGAAGACCCAGGCACACAGGTGGCTGTTCAGTCTCAGTTCCCTCAGCTTGGTGAACAATGAACAGCAATCTCACATAGTTCCCATTTTTCTTGTCCACGTGGCTGAGGGCGGTGTGCAGGATGTGGGGGGTGGTGTCCTCCGTTAATCTGTTGGGGTTGTAGGTGAACTGGAGGGGGTCTGTAGAGCTGGAGTCTAGTCTTTAATGAGACTCTCAAAAACCTTCATAACTACTGACATGAGTGCAACAGGCCAGTAATCATTCAGGCATTGAGGGCTTTTTGTTCTTTGTGGAATCATTTAACCCTTAGAACTTATTTGTAAAATCTGACTACAGACTGAGCCAGAAACTCACTGAAGATGGAGGTGAAGACCGCTGGTGGTCACTGCAATACAGAAGGTTCTCTTGAGATGCTGTCCAGCCTTGGTGCTTTCCTGATGTTTCTTGATGCAGCAGTGCGTGCAGTGGAGATGACATCACTAGAACAGCCTGTGTCTATTATTTCGATAACAGTATGTCAGAAATAGAACCTCTACACTTCCATTACATGTTAGCTTAGCCTTGTAACAAGGAAGCAAATTTTAGACACCAAGACCCCATCTTGGCTTATCGACTTCATAACTGCTCCAAGATCTGCTTTGCGATCCACATATCAGAATTTTGCCTGTGTTTATGGTGTAATTTGTAGGTAATTCTCTTCCTTTTTACCTTTCTTCCCTCCCACAGTTGGTCAGTGGCTAGGTGACCCACTTGGAAATAATGTAGCTTGAGCACTAGACTCCTATTAGCATATAGTGTGCAGTAATGAGCTTATCTGAAGTATAAATCTTCCCTCTCCTTTTGTCCCATTGTTGCCTGTGTCAGTCATATCCATATTGAAATAGACTCCTCATTACGCCCTGATCTATAGGAGAACCAGCCAAACACAATGGAACCTCGTGGGGCTTGCCTCCTACTGCTGGATCTACAATCAATTGTCCCCTCATGTCATCTCTCACACCATTCAACCACTGGTATGGATAAGGAAAGAACACTCTTTAGCTGTCTCCATAGTGAACCTCAACCACTCAAGGACGAAAGATAGCGAGGGAGTAGAGAGGAGCTTGCAAACTTAAAGCCAATATTAATCTTAGATGTAGGACACTGAGGAGAGTGGCATGGACATTAAGGTTGATTTGCTAGACTTAACCCTGTGGCTTGATTCTGATTGCGTCCTTCAAGCATTAGAAGACTCTCTTTAAACCCTGTTAGTCATTCAATATGAATAAGATTATGCATGCAACATTACACCAGGTCTCATAGGCCTGGCTTTAAAGCCATGCAATGTTCTCAGCAGATATCTCATCGGCATGAAAACCCCTTATGCTTTTTTGATGACATAAACTCTGGTAGATGGTTATTTCTACACTTATGACACTGATGACATCCAGAGAACTCTCACTTCTTTTGATGATTACACTCTGTGTCTGGCTGTACAAACACTTCGGGATATGAACAGTAACGAGCGCTTTCAGCATTGGAGAATGTAGAAATATATATTTTAGACAGTGATGCAGCATAATTTAGGCAGAGATGATATTTTTAAAATCCATAAGACATCAGTGCAACATTCCCTAACAAGGGCCCACATAGCCAAATAAAATGAGAGAAACAAGAGTAAAAATGTTTTGAGACACCACAAATGAATACCATTAGCACTTTGGTCCAAAGCCTTTCTTGACAAATACAGCTTTGAATGTCTACGGGAAGAAAAAATTAGCTTTTTGCAGAATTGTGGTTCAATTTTGGCCCATTGCTGCTGGCAATTCCTCTTCAATTCCTGAAGAAACACACAATTTCAAAATTCTCTTTGTTTTATATGGGATGCAAGCCACACACACATTGGCTAGGCCATTCCCATGATGCCACACACACACACACACACACACACACAAAAATGCACATGCTCAAAAATCCCTGATTTGATCAGGCTCAGGGTCAGCCTAACGAGAAAGCTACATACCAGGCTGTGCATGTACACCCTTTCACACATACACACATTCATGCACACCTTTACACAAACTGCAGACTCGTCCAGAGACTTTAACAAAGACATAAAGGCAAATAAGCCCTTCATAGCACATTTGACTTTGGATAGCTCTATGCAAAGGTTTGTCCTCTATTGCTAATTCCTGCACGGCTGTGTTTCTGTTTCTAAGAGCTACTCTAGCAGAGCTTCAGAGGGAATGCCATCCATCACCACTGGAGTATATTTATAATAAGTTTCAAATAGTACATTTGTAATCCTGAAGGATTATCTTAATAATAATTATTAGCACAATTAAATCACATTAATTAAGCTATTATATTAGATGTAGGCTAGCTAGCTTTGAAACTGCATGCCCAGGATAGATCATTGGCCTAACTTAGTGAAGTGCTGTTGTTAAAACTAGTGGTACAGTGATGCAGTTTCTATCCAGTGATCATAGTGGTGTTAATATCGTGCCTGACATTCCAGTGATTACCACAGATGCTTTAGTTAAGGGGAATGAAATGCTAAAATGGAATTCGACCCCTATAGTGAAGATTCACCAGGTCTTTGTTACGCAGAATCACTTTCTTTGTATTTCACTGTAGTCTATATTTAGAGCATTGCCACATTTTATTGTTCTAAATATTCTGCCTGAGCCGTGTTCATACCAATACACTTTGTGCTAATGGTTCTCTCTCTCTCTCTCTCCTCTTTCTCAGTACTCCAATCACACGCAATCATCAGAATCCCAATTGTACAGAGTGCCATTACTCTCCTTCCACCTGCTGTGCTGAATCAGTTCATGTGCTAATAAAGTCATGGCACCCTTATGAAAGCTGCTCTTAAAACATACGCTGTGGGGAGTATAAGCACACGGCTGCTTTAACCTGTTATCATGGTGGAGCAGTGCTTGGCATTTCCCTCTCATCTCTTTCTCTCCCTCTCTTTCTCACACACAAATACTATATATAATTACGGTCATATCTCTGAGAAAGTAACAGGAGAAAGAATATGGAGAAATAACTTTCATGCACATCAATGCCATTTTGAGCTGTTTTTATTTGGCATTTATGGTGCATTCTGATTGGTTATCCACTTGTCTGTTTATACACTTCCTCCATCCAGTGGGAAACAATCTTGTGTAAACAGTTAGTCTTCTGGACTAAGATATAATCAATGGATGAACAAAGGTTTTGCATCTTGATATATTTCTCAATAGGCTTCTTTTAGGCATTTAGTAGCTACAGCATGAAACATACTTGCATGTTTCATGCAGGTCTGTTTTTGATGAAGCACAGTTTTTGAAAAATTGTGTGTCTCTAAACAACCCTCTAAAACAATGTTCTGTTATCATTGTGCAGGTCACCCTGGGCACCCTGGGCACCATGACCTACCTATCTGACTATCTGATGACAACAGACATAAGTCTATCTTGCAAGACTACTCAGCAGCTGACAGTTTTCTGAATTTTCCAGTTGTGAGTAGCACCTCCATTTCTGTCACATTGCATTATGAGATTTGTTTTTACTCAGGCACTTGTGAATATGTTACATATAGTGAAAGACCAGATCAAATTTGTGTTTAGCATATTACTGGGACCGGTAGTCATACTATCTAGTCCTCTAGCTGTGTAAATCTGAAGCTTGGGGGTAGAGGTAAAGACTTTTGTGTGTGCTGTTGTTTTAAGGGTCCAAAGGAGTCCAAAATAGCTTATTTACTGACAGCAAGTAAAACAACATGGATGATAAAGATTAAGCCTTTTTTTGATGCCTTTTTTAAAGAGAGGGGCGGACTTAGTCCTACTAACCCATTTAAAACAGCTGCACCTGGCAGGGACACAGCATTAGTGTTCTATTGATTTATTTTGGTGTTATCCAGACTTAGAGCCTGGCCTTTGGTCACTTTGAAGTATAAGACAACTTTTTCTGATAGGCAGATTTAGATCCCAGAACTCAAAGAGGAAACCATAATAACAAATTACACTCTTGATATTACACTCAAATGCACTTTCAGCCAGCAACTGGGGTACTGGCAGACTCAAACCAAAAAATGGACCAACATGAAAGCTAAAAAGGTTCCAAATGGAACTTTAACCCTGTGCGTTTGTGAACCATAAGCCAGTAGACCACAAGCTGGTAAGCTGTTGTATCTTCATCCTGAAAAAAAAATCAATAAATAATTAAACTAATTGGAGCAATTGCTTCTCAGTCAACAAGATGCTCTGTTGCTCACAGTTGCAAAGCATCAAACTGGTCAACTGCATAACCTCTCCAAAGCCACCTCATATCAAGATCACCCATACTAGTTTTTGCTCCATCCTGGGGAAGAAAATAGCAAATTGACAGTCCTGTCTGACCATGGCTTGAGCCTATAGATTACTTCCCAATATTGTACTTCATATCTACACAATAGTAAGGCTGTAGATCAGGGGTGCAGGCGTGCAGGGGTGTCCAATCTTATCTACAATCAAGTGTGTGTCTACTTTGTTGGAATGAAAATCTGCAGCTACGTTGACCCTTTGGAGACAACCCTGGTTTAGATCATTTATAATCTTATATTTAGAATTTAACCACTACAATACACTTATAGGCTTCTAGTCTGTCAGGGCAAGTAATATCATAATACAGTATCACCATTAACATTGTTCAACTTTTTTTGCTGGATTGCTAACAAGGATATACCCCCCTCTCCCCGAAATTCCTACATCCATGTCCAAACTACAATTGTTTAGCTTAAATGTAAATCCGAAATCTCGTCTTCTTTCAAAAATACCTGCCGATTCTCTCCTCATAAAATTTAACCTGGCTGTCAACTGTCAACTGCAGAGGCTGCATGGGCATTGACCTGGTAAATGATCCCTAGACAGCAGGTCTGGATACAGTCAGTAACTGTAAACCTACAAAATACACCTGTATGGCAGGTGTGCCTGATGAAATGGCTGTGGGTAAGTCGCAGGTTTATCTACTGAACTCCGTACTCTCGTCGTGTGCACTGATGACTACAAGCATGTTGCCAGTTCCTTCTATTTTTTTTTCCCGTCTCGTCCTCTTTCTCTCTCACAAGCAGAGAGCACAATATGTCTTTCCCTAAGATTAGAGCTTGTGTTTAACTCACACTCTGAAGTGTTGAGACAGCGTGCGTGTGTGAGAGAGAAACTGCACAGTAGGGGGACACCATCTACCCAGTGGCCTCAACATCATTAGCAAAAGAGGAAAAACAGTCTTTCTCTCACTCTCCCTCTCTCTCTCTCTCTTTCTCTCCCTCTCTCTCTCTCTACTCACACACACATATCCCACATCTCCATACCTCTGTTCTTAGGCTGTCATCGCAGGGAGCCCGGCATCAATCCCCCATCCTTTCTGATAGCTGCCAGAGAACAGAGGCACTCGGCCCACCATGCTGCGATCTGCATCTCCTGATGTGGAAGGAAAGCAAGCAGCTTGCGTTTCGCGTTTCTTTGTCTGCACTGTTCTCCACTTCTTCTTCAAATAAGGGTCAAACAGCAGTGTTACGGAGATGTGGTGCCCTGTGGGGAAAAACAGCAATGTCTGCATCAGTGGCTGTAAAGGCGATGGCTTCTCTCACTCCAGAATGTTCTATGAGGGGGGTCTGCCTCCCCAGTCAATAGAGGGGTCTGCCATCAATCAATCAAGTGTTCATCTACTTTGTAGGAACGAAAATCTGCAGCAACGTTGACCCTTTGAGATAAGATCTGACAACTGGTTTATATAATTTAATATCTAGAATTTAACAAGAATGAAGATTATTCGCATATAATACACTTACAGGCTCCTAGTCTGTCAGGCCCAGTAATATCATAGTCATTTTGAATTATAATTTAGAATTAAATCCCATTAATCACATGAAATCCCATTCAGTCAGTTATACACATACATAGATACTGAACTACAACATTTGTGCTGATAAGCTTGAACTTGCACTTAAGATTTGTTTTACATTTGTTTTAGTGTCAAGAAATTACAATTTTTTTTTTTTTTTGCAATATAAGACTGTATGTACAACAATAATATGCAAACAACAATGAAATGTCTCCTCTTTTTACACAAATTTGGTACAAAAATTTAGAATCAGTGCTTTGGACTGAAGAGTAAAACCAGTGGAACGAAGAACAGCAGGCAACTAGTCTAGCTAATCATGGAAGTTTAAGGTCCAGACACAACAAGCTGACTGATCATCACCTTCCTGTGAAAATTTACACTCGAGCACACTCAAAAGCTACAGTTGACATGTACGTAGTTAATGCATGTATGTGAAAGAGGAGCTCTCTATAGCAGTAGCTGAGTAGCTGAGAACCTGAAACAAAGGTTCATAACCCCTATCCTGGAGCTCCCTTGAGCTTCATATTATAATGTTTTCTATCTCTAATTAGCTGATTAGTAGAATTAAGGAAAATGACTAAAATGACTAAAAGTATGCAGGACACAAGGCACAAACTTTGGGTGGCCTGATGCATCCCACAGTTGGCTTGTTGTGTCAGGGCCCTGATACACCAACAATTAGCATTGCGCAAGTTATGTGCCCAAATCATCACACACTTGCCTCAAACATCAAGTTATTAACTAATCTCAAATAGACTTGCTTATGTGGTTTCCAACATCATGTAACATAAAAGCAGAAAAAAGTATGTTGTATAGGTCAAAACTAGAGATGGCATGAGGCCTCTTGTTCCTTTTCAGTATCAAAGCTGGTAGTTGATAACCAATAGCAATATGATATTCTTTCTTTAAAACTTAAATTTTTTTAAAGCTTTAAAATTAGTTATTTTTAATTGTAGCACAACTTAAGATTAACTTTGAAAGCATTCATCCCCCAACTACACTCTAATACCTCACAACAAAGGCATACACAGACAACATGACATATGATTGTGTTATTTCAGGCTTGATCTGTTACAGGTTTGGTTTCCTTCATTTGTTCCCTCCGATATTCAATCCAGCATTCTCAGCCCGAGCCCATTACCCAGTATAAGATCGATGTCATCTCTAATAAAAAGTCATGGCGGCCTTCCCGAGGCCTGAGTTTTGTTTGTACTCTCGTCAATTTCATTGATAACAACATATCATACTTTGTCCAAAGCAAGTCTGTTTAAGATTTCTATTTGAGGGGATAAGCTTCCATTGTTTTTTGGCCATATTAGCCACCAGCTAAGGGTGGGAAATTATGTAAATTAGTCAACTATCTCTTCAAGAACGGTTCTAACTGTGTGTGCTTAGTCTGACCTGGGGCAAAAGTCTTTACAACGATATGAAGTGACAAACAGAGAAAAGCCTGGCTTTTTTTGCTTTCTTTTGCATTTCACAAAGAAGCACCACAGCCAATTTATATGATAATTCTCTTTTTTCTTTCTTTCTTTCTTTCTGTTTTTTGAGAGAAGGCTCTTCACTTTCTCTTTTACATATTGGTTGCTGTTTTTTCGCCCGTTTAAAAAAAAAAAAAGTGGAAAGTAATTACATGGCAAAGGGAAATGTGGCCAAACGGTGGGCTAGTAAGCAGCTTAAGCAGGGGAATAGCCCGCAGGTGCTGCCTGGGCCGCCACATGTGCACACGCAATTCATCATGCTCACGGAAACTTCCGGAGCCAGGATGGAGCCGCGGTCTCCATGCCGCTCATCAACCGAGTTAGCCAGCTGGCTCCAGGCACTGGGCCGACTGTGGTGGGGGCCACAGCGATGCTGGCTGTGTGGAGAGAGAGAGAGAACCCTGACACCTCCGATTTAGGCGAGGCTTCCTTCTGTGCGAGTATATCTGCTCATACATTATGCTTCTTTTCAAGACAGGTTAACGTTTTCGGCAGCCGACCTTGAGAGTCAGTGAGAGAGCTTTGCCATAAGGGATTGTCAGGGGTGACACTTTTAGTGCAATGCAAAGCTACAGTGAAATTCAGCCGGGTTTGGCATTATGCATTACTTAAAAACAGTGCTTTTAGACTCTCCTGCTCACATATTTTTGGTCTGGACGACACCCACTTCAGTTCAAAACCAAGCAAACAGAAGAGATCATAAACAGATCTGGACCAATAGAAATGGAGTTGCCCCTGCCATCAGAAGGTCATGTGTTTGAATCCCAGGACTGCTAGCGGCACCACTGAGGTTCCCTTGAGCAAGGTATCATCCCCACACACTGCTCTCTAGGCGTCCCCCATTGGTGGCAGCCCCCTGCTTCACTTGGTGAATGGGTTAAATGCAGAGAAAGAATTCATATTGTTCACACTGTGTGCTGTGCTGTGATGTATTCATGCGTGACTATAAGGAGTCACTTTTTTTTACTTTGTTTTACTTAATGTACATTAAATTTAAAGAAGAATTCCATGGATATTTCAAAATGTCTGCGGAAGTACTTCATTAAGATGTAAACAATCTCATTTATTGTGATTTGACATGAAATGCTCAATTCTAGAGAAAGTCAGCAGTGACAGTGGGGGTGGTAGGAACCAGACATCTGAAGAGTCTCACAGAAAGTCATTACATGGTTATTAATACAACACCTGATGCCTGAAAGCTTTGAAGTGCAGTTTTGGCCTAAAATGTATTTTTTTAAAAATGGGAGACGGGTACATGCAGGACATTGTAAGACAAAATAATATCCAATTAAACTTTGAGTGTAGACAAATGTAGGTTCACGGGTCTTACTGGATAGTAATCACTGCCATTGTAAACAGTCTTAGCCAGTTTCTCTACAATGCACACTGCCCTGAATGACTTTGTTTATATCTCAATTATTTCATTACTGACATTTTGAAAAATCAGTGGAATCCCCCTTTAAGCATCTTTTCTTCGTTCTCTTATGACATTATTAGCATTTTGTTTTGTTACAGCAGTGGTTACAGACTGGATTGAGATACAGCATTGTTGGGTTGTGCTCCTATAACAAAGGTAACAAGAGAATAATGTACCAGTTAGCGTGGTGCAAACTGGATGCCAAAATCATTACACAGTTGTTAATTAATCGTAAATACACCCAGTCCAACTAATCATCTGGCTAACAATCCCTATCTGAGTTGAGAGGGTTGCATTAGAGCAGGGAAAGCATTAAATTAAGCAGGGCCAGGGCACTTACGGTGTACACCATGGTGTGTGTATGTGTGTGTGTGTGTGTGTGTGTGTATGTGAGTGTGTGTGTGTGTGTGTGTGTGTATGTATATATGTATTGTTGTACCAATGATGTACCAATGAAGAATCATTCCAAAGGCCCCATGTGTTTCCAAATAAGTCATGATGCATCAGAAAATTAAAGGGCAACTGTTCTAAAAACTGTGAAGAAATGAGACCAACCTCCATTTATCATCTTAGTCACACACATACCACATCTCCATACCCCCTGTAGGTTGACTGGCAAAATACATGCTAGCGGAACGATTAGAGCTGCACCAAACTGAATAGTTTCCCTTTTTTTCTGTTGGCATTTTTCCTGTCTTGTATCTGATGTGTGTGTGTGTGTGTTTGTGTGTTGTGCTACAGATTGAAGCCATGGCATTTAGTGAGCGGCTGCGTCTGCAGACTACAAACAAGCCGCGGTAATTGTTGTGCATTCATGTGGATGCAGCGTCGTACGAGGTTACCTAGGAGATGATACAGTCACTTGCCTAGCGACAGATGTTCAACGACATTCAGGAGCCGGTCGCCAAGGACGTCGGATCTGACGGGCGAGCCTGCCAGGAGCAGCCATTATTGGGTTTGCTGTCGCGGAGACCTTGAAATCTGGAGATAACCAGCAGAAATCATTAAGCAAACAATGTCTGAATGCCTGAGCATGCACAGCCGTGCTGTTTGAATCAGACCCTTAGCAGCAGCCCATTCAAATGCAGGGTAGGCATTGTAATGGAGGGAACAATGGTTGTTCAGCTGACACAGTTGGTCAGAGGATTATATTGGGAGGGATGTTGCTCAGCTTCTTTTCAGGACCTGTTCAGGGTTCTGGTTGCCTGGGGCATAGCCTCGATTTCCAGACGAAAACAGAAACAGAGCTACAGCCATGCAATCAGCTCACCCATGTGCGGAAGAGTGAGTTTCCAGTGCAAGCCAGCCATTCTCTTGTAGGGAATCAAACTAATATTGACTAGTGATGTTGCAGGGTTTACCTGTCTTCCTCCTGCAAACTACAGCATTAAGTACTATTTATGCCATAATACACTCACATAAAACAACACAAGTTAGGTGCTGCAATCATCATGCCAATGGCCATGTTTTAGCATGACCTCAAGTGTATTATTGCGATTAATCATAGTTTATGATTGGCTTCACATTTTGAAACAATGATAAAACAAAACATGATAAACAAGAAGATTTATTTATACTTCATGAAGAAAGACATTGATCTAGCACTTCTTATAAAGGCAGTATTAAATGAAGTATTACATCCCAAAAACTTAAGGGTGTTTACATTGGAAACATCAACTCTGCCCGTCAAGTAATAAACAGATTACAGACTTGTCAGCCATATCTTGAACAAACTACACTATATTGCACTATTTTAAATGTGTCTAACATATTTACATATGATATCAGTAGTTCACATCAGATTAAAAACACAAACTGAAAGTGAAACTCTGATATCCTTATCAGGAAAAGCCATAAAGCTCACCTGTCTTAACTTTGTGGGTCAGTTTCTCCTTGTTCATTGTTGGCTTATTTAGTGTTTTGACAAAAGTTACATTTTGTCATTGGCTTCACTGCAGTATTTAATGTGGATGTCAGTGTGATGCAACACCATAAATAGAAACAGACCATCAAAAATGGAGCTCTGCTACTCATAGCTGATGTAGATGCCTTGGTTGATTACAATGGCAGCACTAATGTTCTGTCATCATCACACACCTGCATCTTAGGATATATCTTAGTACTAGGGGTTGTCGAATTAACGCGTTAATTTCTATCAATTAATCACAGAAAAAAATAACACGTAAAAAAAAATTAATGCTGATTAATTGCATGCCGTGGTGACACTTTAAGGCAGGGGCATCGGAAGCATTTTTAAAGTGGGTAGGATATGGGACATACTGTTGGGGGGGGCTGGAACGGAAGGGGGGTGATACCTGTAGTGTAGTGGTTCAGTGTAACTAGGCAGTCTGAGCCTAACTCCCTGACAAAATGGTCTCTGTTGCTGAGTTTGTCACTTACAGAATTGCAAAAATAGTGTGAAGACGTGTCATTCTATTGTTACTTCTAGGTTATAATTTTGGCTAGAGATGCCGTGTATGCATGGGCGCCGGAACCAATATATTAGGGGGAGACGTGCTCCCCCCCACTTTTAAAAATCATTAGTTTCGTCCCCCCACTCACTTATCCACTCAACGATTTGTACGAGTTAAACACACACCCCCGCGCCCCCCTCCCCCCGGCAAACACTGCACTACATCTGTTACCCCCACACTCCCACACCCCCCACCCCCGTTCCAGACCCCCCAAAAGTGGGTCCCCCCCACATTAAAATGCTTCTGACGATCATGCTTGTATGTACTGTGTCTTAAACTGCGGCTTATAGATGGTCTATCATTGTTCTTGCTGAAGCATTTTTTATTTTTTTCCCTCAGCATATTAGGTCATATTTTTGCTTGTTGAGACCATTATTGTACATGAACAGTGCAAAGAAAGTTTTGCCTTAAACATTTTTACAGCAAAAAATGTGTGCAATTAATTTAGATTAATTATTTAAGAGAGCTTGTAATTAATTAGATTCATTTTTTTAATCGCTTGACACGCCTACTTATTACATATTGTGTTTTTTGCAGCTGACTGATGACAATAAAGGTCAAGATTATTGGAACACCTGGGAAAGATTCTAAATTACAATCTGAAATTCTCCCATGTAGACATCCCCCATTGTTCCATTTAGATGTCCTCTCCACCATGAGATGCAACTGGACACTACCCTAATTTCAAAGTCTGAGAGTTGTTATACATGTCACAGTATGTGACATTTATTCCCTGTGACTTTTTGTTTGTCAGCATAGAAGAGTGAACGCTACCCAAATGGCTGCAGCCAAAGCTCACAAACTGCATAATCTTTCATATCTTTAAAAACATAAGAAGTGTATGTCACATGCTGACCTGGAGTTAGAGAAGCTTTGGGGTTGTGATTGTTGTTACTGTGCTAAAAGAAGGAGAATGAATGGGAAACAAGAATTCAAACTTTTTCCATGGTTCTGTAACCCCCTCCTGGCTCCATGCTGAAGTGACCATTAACACGGAGTAGAAAATTGCCATGAATTTTGTCCTCAAATTCCTCAGTCACAAACGTCCTCAGTCACATCTGTAATTATTGTGTGTCAACCAGTCGATCGCCAAGAATTTTGAAAATCTTTGAAAATATGGGGGTGTCTGTCAGTGTTTGCCTAAACTTTGATGTGCACTGTGTGCTGTAACAGCTTGTGCTGTTGGGGGTTGCAGCAACCAGTAAGCAATATTGCTTAATGTGAGGGGCAAGCCTCCACCCTAGGGACTACTACTGCTTTCATGCAGGGCAATGGTGGACCAGGCCCAGCCACTGAAACATTCTCTAAATGAATATACAATTCGTATACTGACCATGTGAAAGCACCAAAGCCTTAATTCATAAATCATCAATCATTAGTTACGAGCAAGAAAACTTCATTTCATTTATTCTTCTATTCATTATACAAGCTGCTGATCCTCAGTCAGAGTCATGGAGGGTGCCGGAGCCTATCCCAGCAGTCATAGGGCCTGGACAGATTGTCAGTCCATCGCAGGACAGATATACAGACAAACACGTCAGCTTAATTTAAGATAGTCTTCCTTTAAAAAGAGGATCTTGGGTAAGCTCAATTTTATCATTTTCTTTAAGCTGAGACCAAAGTGCTTTCGCTCAACCCACAAATTCAGCTCTCCCAGTTGCAAAGCTTCTCAAGAAGCTGATTAGTCAGCAAGATGGTAACTTGAAAATTTTTGTCAGTGTGTGAGAAACAGTAGTCGACAGGCATTATCCATTTCTAACACCCAACACCATTGCTCTTTTAGAGAAAACTGCCAGCCCTGTTCTGCAGGTTCATCCCCACAGTGTATCAAGGTCTTTACCTGATTCTGCTCTGTTCCTGCCTTTTTTTTTTTTACACAGTTAGCAGAAAATGCACACTATATCTGCTGTGTGCCATAGACCTCCAGTCAGCAGAATCCAAGAATAAGCTTGGACTCAAACGTTGCCCTAGGACTAGTGCAGTATTAAAGGCAGCAGCGTCCTCTAATTCCTCAATCACAAATGTCTTCAGTCACGTCAATATTTACTGTGTGTAAACCAGTCGATACTGCGCCATCCGCAACACTTTATTGTCTCTCTTTATGTCTCGGCTTAATATGTTTTGACTGTTTTATTGTGTGGATGGCGGCGTGCCCGTACACATTATAATTAACTATGAAAAGACTGCGCTGACATTGTGATGGTGCGGCGAGAACTCTGTGAAAGGCAAACACGCAGACTGCTTCAAGTCTCAACAAAGCCAGCGATTCACAAGAGTCGGCCTAACTGGAATGCTACGGTCAAGGACAGGTTGGATAATAAGGGGACACTGACAGATCTGGACTGCTCCATATTCCTCTCATGCAAATCCCTCCTCCCTGGCCGGCGGATCGAACGACAAATTGCAGCAATGAAAGAGGACAATGCGTACGTCCGGCTCCGGTTGTTGTGAGCTGTCAACGGGCACAATGGAGTTTTCAGATCAGCTGAATGGAGCTCCGTTGTGTACAGTACACCATCAGCTCAGGTTAACAGCCTGTCATTGCATTGCAGTTGGAGGCACTGATAGGCCTTGGCAGGGCATGGCATAAGGGATGGGGAGGAGTATTTCATCAATACTATCAATGCTATCATATCTGAAGATGCTCTGCATCATGCGGAGGAACCTCCATGGTTAGCGGTCGATAGGGGTTTGCTGAAACAGCATTGATGAGCCAGGTCAGGATCGGTAATTACATGTGTGGGCCACAGTTCATAAATGTTTCATACGTGAAGAGTGGAAGCAGCGGGAATATTTTAGGATATTGCTGAGGATTTATAGGAGGAGAGGGTCCGTATCACAAGCATGCATTACAGTCTAATGGGGCTCAGTCCCGGTTCTGCAGATTCCATGCACAATTTGGAAATTTCCCTTCTCTTCAGAAGAACCATTGCTGCAGTGTCATGGGACGTATCTTCAGCCTAGTGGTATGTACTGATTCATAGCTCAGTGAACCATATGTGTTTGGGAATTCTCCATATCTCAGACTTTGTTTGGAAACCTAGCGCCGTGGCTACAAAATGAGCTCTTATTCTATTTGGAAACAGAAAGGGTTTGTTGGGCATGGGCTCGGAGAAGTGAGAGAGTAAGAAAACGCTCTCGTTTTCTTAGGAGGAGGGAACGAGGGAGGAATGGAGGGTTTTAGTTGGGGAATGAAATATGAGTGAGGAGTGAAAGATGGAAAGAAAGCTACAGTTGTGACAAGCCAGATTGAGGAAGCCTCGAGAATGGGGTTAGTGGGGCAGAAGGATAGACAGTGCCCTCT
Source organism: Brycinus macrolepidotus (assembly GCA_037974445.1). NCBI lineage: Eukaryota > Metazoa > Chordata > Actinopteri > Characiformes > Alestidae > Brycinus > Brycinus macrolepidotus. The sequence continues at coordinate 34,997,683 of JBBPCZ010000042.1, forward strand.
TGTGGTCACTCCAGTTCCTCAGCATTATCAACCTCATTGACTCCCACGTTTGAAATAATGCTTATTTTCTGACAGAAGATTGAATTTGAACCCGTCGATTGGTTGACTCTGTGTGTGATCATGTGCATTTCTAAATGAATTTTACATAGATTAGTTAGAATTAGATGTTAATAGAAGGTTATGTTTCTGAAAGACTATCCAGTATTGGCAGCATCAGGAGCATCCTAAAAGTTGTCAGAGACAATTTAAATTCTGGACTGCCCAGGAGGGGAGCAGATGAAGGGAGGAGGAGGAGGAAAAGACAGGGATGGAGGGAGGGAAAGAGGGGAAAGAGGAAGGGAAATTGCACACGCCTTTTCTTTGAAAAACACATGGACTGGAGAAAGGGTTGAGGAGTTCCACCAGGGTGACCTTGTCCACATGAGGGAGTCAAGCAGGGGTGCCTCATGACTGAAATTGCTCCATGTGAGTGAGTGAGAGAGAGAGAGAGAAAGAGAGAGAGAGAGAGAGAGAGAGAGAAAGAGAGAGAGAGAGAGAAAGAAAAAAAAAACATGATGGATTCGAAATGGTTTGCTTGAGATTGGGTCCTGCGCAGGAAAATGATTGTTTTATTGCAGTGTGCACATACAAGCAGGGGAGTTTAGGGGAGAAAATAAAAATAAAGGGCGTCCGAGGCAATACTTCAAGCAGGGCCCCTGCTGCCTGGGTTTTTTTCTTAAATGCGAGGCCGGGCCCTGAACACGTTTTGCTCAAACACATACACACCCAGAGAAATACGCAAACCCACAGACCACAGACTTTTCTGATTTTAAACAGAAGCCGTGTGGAGTTTTCATACGTGACAAATGTTTGGAATCACTGGTCCTATTAATACAAATCAATAAATAAAAATATTATTAAACAACATAATACATATAAATTCTAATATATATATATATATAGTCTTGATGGCAAAAATGTTGGCACCCCTGGTCAAAATGTTTATTTTCTACATTAAAAAGTATCTTTTACAGAGAAAACATTTCTGCATGTTTTAATGCAACAGTACTGAACACTTCATATTCAATTCAAATTTTGAAAAAGAGCATAAAATATGGCCTGTGCACATTTTATATTTGATCTTTTTTTCAATGTCAAACAGCAAATAAACAGAAAATGTGCACTAAATGTGTATAAAAATGCATAATTTAAGTTTGCTTTTCACTTAGAAATCAATAAAGCATAATTTGACCTGGGGTGTTTTATAAAAAGGGCACCAAAAGAAATTCAAATCAGTTTTATGTCTGTTTTCATCTGCCTCAAAATTTGACAACCACTTTTCAAACATGAGGCATTATGGGTATTCAGTGTAGTCATTCATGTGTTGATATATATATATATATATATATATATATATATATATAAAATATCGAAAATAGTGACTGCAAAATGTTAATTCCAAGCGTT
>JBBPCZ010000042.1:35011285-35023493 GCA_037974445.1 Brycinus macrolepidotus
GTGTTTGTGTGTGTGTGTGTGTGTGTGTGTGTGTGTGTGTGTGTGTGTGTGTGTGTGTGTGTGTGTGTGTGTTTGTGGCTTAATCATTAGTCCAGTGACCCAAGCCATCTTCTCCACAGCTCTCATTTTCAAACACCGCACACCAACTTCATCTCCTCAGTAGCCCACTCTCTCTCTCCTCGCTCACTTTATCTCTCTCACCCTGACATTCCTCATGCAGAACCATCTCCCCCTGCTTCACGCAAGCCCTCTGACCGCAGATCATCTATTATTTACATGCACAATTTAATCCTTCCTCATGTTTACAATTCCAGACAAACTGCTCGCTCTTTCCCCCTCTTTTTTCTTGGCTCTCTCTTTTTCGCTCACTCTCATCTGGAATAGCAATTTTGCAGCCTCTGGAGGGAAAGGCATTCCTCTGGAGAATGAAGGTGACTGCACCCTGCGTCTTTGGGACGTGATCGCATTCTCTCTCTCTCTCCCTCCCTCTCCCTCTCTCTCTCTCTATTTTTCCATCTCTCCGTTTTTCTCCCTTTGTAACTGTGCTTTCCACTCGCAAGCGAAGGATTACAAGTTCATGAATAAAACTGAGAAACTTTTATGTTCTAATATGTGTAATGTGATATTAGGTCTTTTCCAGGCTTCTGTTTTACCCCAAAGGACCGAAAAGCGCCGGAATGAAACCACTAGAATCTTATATCAATATTTCTATTATAGCATGTGTCTGCAAAACCTTTCTGTTATTGTTTCCGTAGTCCCTGGAGTGATATATAAATTCTGTATCCTGCAGTGAAGCTTTTTCTTTTCTAACCTACGGGTTCTGCTCAAAGCCCCGGAGACATGAAATGATTAAATTTAAGCGCAACAGAAGCACAACCGAGTCTCTAATAGGGGAAAGTTTACCAGCTGCTGTAGGTCTGAGCACTCAAGAAATGAACATTTCCTTTTTATTGAATAAGAGAGAGAACGAGAGCAGAGGACTATTTCTCTGTAAGCACAAACACAAGGCACTCCGTTTTATATATATTCATGGGAAAGTGTGGCCAGAGATCCACCTCAACACTTAGAATAATGACTGGGAATTGACCTACCCATTGCTTCCATCCACAGGGCTTTCACCGATACTGTGGTGAGGTTGGTGAAGCTTCACCTAATCTTAGTCTTATTTAGCCTAAGAGGAAACTATATTGCAAAACACCTACAGTGTGATTGCGGAAGCAAGTTTTATTATTCTTATTATTATAGGTGAATTTTGCGGACGCTTCTTCTCCAAGGGTGTTTAAAAAATCGGTATGGCTCCAAGTCTGAAACTCCCTAGTGAGCTTGTATACAGCTTATTGAACAGATGATCAGGGGCCGAGTACTGATTGTTTAAAAATTCGAGTTTTGTGGTCAAGTCGTCTCTGTAATGTACAGGGAGAGAGAGTGCAGGGGCAAGTTGAGAGAGAGAGAGTCTGAGTGAGCATTGTGAGATCATCTCACTCTGCCGGGCCCAGGAAGGGCTGCTGAAAACACTGCCTCATGGAGGGGAAATTAGCCGCTAAACATATGCCGTTAGGAGAGATGAGCCCCGAGACCGGAATGAATCAAAAGTGCGTTAGTTTGAGAGTTTAACTGAACCAGACCAATCGGACTCATTTCTCTGCTGTTGTAATGTCTTTCGTGGCTACACATTGCTTTTTCCCCACTCGTTTTCAGGTCCTTAACCATAAATGACTTGGTAATAGACAGCGAGTTAACACCCCGCTCCATGGGTCAGCGGTAAAACGCAGTGCACTGAACTAATAGAGTCAGTAGAGATGCCTGGTCAAAAGTTTTTTGTAACACAAACTTTTTTTGGCCATGAAACCAATATTTGGGTGTCTCCAAACATTTTTTTAGCAACCATCAATCACACGTTTTCTTGCTGAAATGCTATCTGGTTTTGTATGTTAGTGAATGTTAGCATTGTGCCCAGGGGTGTTGCCCCTCTACTGATCAGGCAAGGTGGGTGACCGCACTTGGGCCCATTGATTCTGAGACAGTTGTACACCCACAACACAGCTATGTCTATCTGTGATAGTGATAATGATAATTCGGTCATACGTGAACACACCACAGCACACAGTGTGAACAGCACAAAATTCTTCCTCTGCATTTAACCCATTCACCAAGTGAAGCAGTGGGCAGCCAGGAACACGGCGCCCAGGGAGCAGCGTGTGGGGAGGGTACCTTGCTCAAGGGTACCTCAGAGGTGCCTACCGGTCTTGGGAATCGAACCCACCACTTCCTGATCGCAGGGCAAACACCCTAACCACTAGGCTACCAGCTGCCCCAAGATTAGTCTCCCCGTCGGGGAATCGAACCCCGGTCTCCCGCGTGACAGGCGGGGATACTTACCACTATACTAACGAGGAGCTATCTCCCTCAATGCAATAATATATCAAATTAGGCATTTTTTTCAAAATCATAGCAAGAACTTAAATATGACAATTATTGCACTCCAAAAAGAGAGTCTAAGGTAAATATTTAGATAAGTGTTGTATGGGTGGAGTGGCACGCCTTGAGAACAGCAACTTGAGACCATAACAACAGCAAGTAAACAATGAACAGTTTTTGCCTTGGGGTCCAAAAGACCCCAGTCCAATCCAACATTACATAGCAGTTCTATATTTTGTCAAAAAATGCTTTTGTGCACTACAATCACTCAATCTGTTGAACGGGATGGCACAAATGCTGTGTAAAGGTTGTCCATGCTCACAATAACACCTATGAAAGAACACATCTGTGGGCAGAGCAGGGATAGAGCACTGAAGAGACTTACCAGTAGTAAAAAAGGTAAGTTACTTAAACCCTGCTATACAACATTGCCATAACCATGCCATACATATTTCGTGGCAGATGTCATATGCCGTCATGACTTGCTATGACAGATTGTGTCTAATTATATGTTTTTTTTATTGTCCATGAATATGTTACTGTTCATTACCATATATCCAACTGACATAATAAGTATGTGAATGTTCATGAACATATATCCCATTAACATAATGTCAGTTAGGATGTGAATGGTCATGTCATTATTACCAGTAACTCTCATGACAGATATGTGTACATGTGAAGTGTCCATTTGTCGTACGTGAACACACCACAGCACACAGTGTGAACAGCACAAAATTTGTTCTCTGCATTTAACCCATTTACCAAGTGAAGCAGCTGGCAGCCAGGAACACAGCCCCCGGGAAGCAGTGTGTGGGGATGGTATCTTGCTCAAGGGTACCTCAGTGGTGCCACTAGCAGTCCTGGGATTCAAACCCATGACCCTCTGATCATTGTAATGACATTGTAATGACATTGTACTACGATGTCATCACAGTGACTGGTCCTAGTGAAATGACGCAGTTAAATCAATGGACACAATTTGTCATGACAGTATATGACATCTGCACTGACATATTTGTGTCAATGTTGTGAAGCAGTAACATGTTAATCCAACAAATTCAATACCAGATCATACTCTGTTGTATCTTAACTCTGTCCAGTCATGAAAGTCAAAAACTGGTCACTGGAACATTTGGTGAATAAATATCATATGAGATACTCAGGAGGTTGGTATCCAAATCAAAACACTGGTGAAGGTATCCTTAAATTTTGTAAAGGACATTTCATTATTTTTGGACACACTGGGTGTCAGCAAGCTTTACCTGTCATAAATCATACTCATCTTTTCTCTGATGGTTTTGCTCCCTTTAGTCTATCTGACGCAATCTCATGAAGTGAAACAGACATTATGACACAGTTCGGTAACACTGTATCCGCTGCAAACAGACTGTATTTGGACTTTTTATGTGTACACCTTGTCTTTAACAGTCAATAAAGTATATATTCAATGGAACAGAATGTCAAGTTGAATGGAATAGGTTCTACTACATCTAACCCTAAACCTAACTCAGACCTTAGCTTCTACCCAAAACCTTAACCTAATGTTAAACCTCCCTCTAACCCTAACATTGGTGATAAGAGTTCATCCAGGCAATTTTAGCATCTGTAGATAATCTATAGGGAACTTTTAAGTGTGAAATAGAAAATTCTTTATGGCAATTGATGTTCTGCTGTTTCTCTTCAGCTCTACACTTTAGTTTTCAAGAGCTCAAAGCATCATTCCTATCCATTCATCGACCAACACACAGAATATGCTCCTTTAAGTGGCTGAATGAAGCAACATTCCTCTTGTTCTCAGACCAGGAACTGTCTGAATTTGATGAGGAGGGGGCAACACATCTCCTTTCTTGCATCTTTATAGCAAATATAGTGGCAGGGTCAGCGCCTTGTTCTTTTAAAAGCACAGAATGTATCTTGAAATGTTGAGCGGTTTTGTTCTGTTCATGTCATAAGGTTTTCTTTGCCGAGGTAAACACAACAGGAGGGATTTTGCTGCGGGAGACAAAGAACTACAGTAGCGTTCCCATTCAATAGAAAGTCAAAGGGCAAAAAATGCAGAGGGCTTAGCAGAAACTGCCACGTTGTGTGACAACAGTAGTATGTTACATTATTTGTTTATTTATCAGGGACAATATGCAATGAAAATGGGAAAAAAAGGTCATTTAGCTCCAGAATTGAAAATAAAAGTATAATACATACGGCTTCAAAAGATTCTGTATCTAAAGCTCTGCATCTGTATCTATCACTTTTTCCAAAGTGCTTGTTTTTGTATTTTACAGCAAATATATCTAACTCAAGTTTACATTCGTAATGTCTTTTGACTTTAAGCTTATAAATATAAACTAAAAAAAAATGTTTGCTAGCAGAAATAAAGATACGTTTAAAACTTGACTGTGCACAGGCGCGAGACAGCAGTTACAAGTTACAAGTGCTCCATGTGTCGTCTTCGTATAAGTGTTTTTAAACTTTCTTGTTTTATTTACAACAATTATTTCAGTATATTTAGTATATACCCCAGCATTTGTGTATATAGCATGTTGAGTTTTTCTGCAGAGTTTTTAATTTAGGATTTATTTAGACTTTATATTTTATATTGTTCGTGTCTTTGTGTCTTTGTTTGTCTGTGCAGTCGTAACATAAGCAATTTCCTCTGGGATCAATTAAGTTTTCTAATTCTGAAAAAAATGAAAACACATTCAGATACTACACAAACATATGCTGTTTATAAAGGTGCAATAATAATAATGATAATAATAATAAACTTCTACATTTTAATGCAGCAAGTAAAAATGTTCTCATGCAAATTGCACCTGCCGTACTTATAAAAGATAATGTTGGTTGGGAGGACGCAACAAGTACCACTCATGGTGAAGCTGAAGAAGCATCCTGAAGATCTGCGGGATAATTTTACTTAACAACAGTCAAATACAAAGCCCCATACAAACTTCCCTGTCAGTATAAGTGGTCAGATAATATACTAGTGGAAAGTTCCTTGAACCACAAGTAATCCTTTCTGGACAGTTGAGTTGCAGAATGACCTAAAAGAAGCAGAAACAACAATTACCCTGAAAGCACAAATCAGTTAACTCCTACACTACACGAAGCACAGGAGCATTTAGAATAATCTCAGCTCTGCTGGAACAATATATGTTGGTCAGATGAAGAATAGAGCTCTTTGGAAATAATTCAGCTTGTCATGTTTGGAGAAAGAATGGTCTCAACAACACCATGCCTACATTAAAGTAAAAAGGTGGGAGCATCAAGATATGGGACTGATTCTCTGCAAATGGCACTGTGCCTTTGCACATCATTCAAGGCACAATTCACTGGGAGATATCAGAGGAGAGTCTCATCGGCCAAGAATGGGAGATGTTTCAATGACCCTAAATACGCAGCCAAAATAATCTAAAAAATGTTTCTAAAAAGGTGAAGATATATTTAATAGCATAACCAGTCTCCTGACCTTAAACCAGTTGAAAAAGTATGGGGAATTTTTAATACCATGAAGGACATTTATAACCTTAGGGCAATGATATTCAAACCCATACTCAAGGCCCCCTAGACAGTCCACATTTTTACTCCATCCATATGCATTGTGAGCAAAAATGTGGGCTGTCTGGGGAAACCTGAGGACTGGTTGGAAGGCCACTGTCTCTTGAGCATTAAACACAACTTGCCAAGAGGAGTAGGTCAAAATTGAACCACAGTACTAGTGAATTCATAGTGTAGACTGTCTCAAAAATATAACTGCCAACAATGGCTACTAATGTTGTTCGTTTGTGGTGTCTAAATACTCTGCTTTATAAATAAGCCTGCTTGTGAGTATGCTTATGAATATTGTTGCTCATATTTGTGAGTAAAAAGTCAAAAGTCAAATGTAAAGTGTGAATTTGAAATTTGTCAACTTATAATAACTTATAATAATAATAAAGATATAACAAAAAAGTGAATTTTCCCTCTTTGAAGTTCTGCTGGTTGATTTGGATTTCCAGGCTTTTGAAGTAGGTGCTGCACGACTGAAGCAGAGAATTATGATTCTAAAGAAATCTGGTGGGGGAGGATGGGAGATGAAAGCCTGTGGTCGGAGGACTCTCACGGCCCTGCCGGACCCTTGGTGTTTGCTGAGTCTCACCATGACTATCTCTTCATCCTGCCGTGTTTGTCTTGCAACGTCCCCCGAGTTATCTAGGCCTCTTTCTCCCTCTCAATTTGTAATATAAATTCAAAGATGTGCCGCGCTCCTTATCTATTAGATGTAAAAGCCGATAGTTGTGTTTCTTCATTACACTGTACTGGCGCTGCACTAGCCGCTAAGCAAACACGGCACAGGAGGCAACTGTGTGTCAGAGCAGACTTATTTATTTTCTCTGGATGAGATGAGAAGGGATATGGGTGAAGTATAGAGAGGGGGACTATCGAGACCTTGCCTTCTGGCACATGAGGAACATCTGCTGTGGAATATATATGAGATGTTCTCTGGATGGTGATCCAAGTCTTTGGAGAGTGCATCGCACACTCAGCTACTTCACGGTGGTTGCATAGCCAGAATTTCATTTTAGATGAGGGGCAGCTAGAAATTGGAGTGAGCACAACAACCATCAATAGGGCTACATCATTTTAGGTAGCATGAGGTAGGGCATTTGTATTTAAATCCATCCTCAGGCCCCCCCCCAAATACACACTTTTATATGGAGTTGATCCCCCTTTGCAGCTATAACAGCTTCCACTCTTCTTGGAAGGCTTTCCACAATATTTTGGAGTTTCTGTGGGAATTTGTGCCCATTCATTCTGTAGAGCATTTATGAGATCAGGCACTGATGTTGCACGAGAAGGCCCAGCTCGCAATCTCTGTTCCAGTTCATCCCAAAGGTGTTGAGGTCAGGGCTCCATGCAGGGCAGTCAAGTTCTTTCACACAGAACTCACCGAACTGTGTTTACAGATTGGACTTGAAAAAAGGGATAGTTATGGGTCTTATTGCAGAGCTGTTGTAAAATAGTTATGATAAATGATCAATGCAGCGGCAAACTGTGATAGCACCTGCCGCATATTGGTGAAATTCTAAGGGCATGTTTATTCAATTATGCTTTTGAACCCAAGTGGCATGATTCCATGCCAGAAGCACAACAAATGGTAAATTGTTGTGATGTGGCAAAACAACTCCTTATATGGAAGTTCCCCAGGTTTGTGTTGATGCTCGAGGTGTGAGACGTCATGCTAAGCTTTGTTTGGTGTTCTTATGTCACGAAGAACCAAAGTTATTGTAATTTAAAAACATGAAATAATAATAATCGCTACTGGGGTTTTAAAAATGGCATCACTTGCAAACACCCACAAAGAACAAAAATGCCCAAATTTCTTTTATTTTAGTTCTTAGAAACAAACAGAGAAAAACGAGATCTTAGAACCCAGAAACTTTCAGGATAGTTTTCGCCCACAAACCCGCAGAGGGAGAGGGGCCGGAGAGCGGCTGAGCGGCGGTGCGTCGAGTGAAAGAGCAGCAAACGGCGAGTGTGTAGGAGAACAAATACCGGTTTTAGACTGTTTTACACTGTTTTATTTGTTGACATCAGATTTTATTGATACGTTCTGAGTTCTAAGGGTTAAGTTGGGAATGGTTCATGCCCTTTGTAACATTTTCCTTGGCATCAGAGGACTGTTTTCAGAAAACTCTGAAAAACTCTGAAAGGCAACCCTGTAGCTTTGCTCGTGCATCACAGTTAACTACTAATATACTTCTGCAAGAAAACCTTATATCTCCATAAATATAAATATCTTTATAGAAGAAGAAAAACATTCCTAACTTTAATAGAGGCTACTGTAACAAGATTTTATCCCAAGTAATTTCAGACTATTTCTACTGGTCCATTTCACATGAAACATTCGTGCTTCATTTTACACAGTTGTCTCATCTACTGGCTAAATAGCCTTTTATGTAATAAGAAAACATCCATATTTATTTAATACATGTTGAAAAGCTGGGTGCCCCAAACCTTTTGATAGGCAGCACTAACAGGCCTAAAGGTGATGCCACTGGGGGGACCACTTTTGGTTTCCTAAAGAATTTTACGACGAATGCCTTTCAAATGCAAATTTTCTAAATAAAATGTGTGTGAAGAGCCTTAATAACTTCCGAATAATGCAAAAGCTAATTTAAGGCCATTATACTAAGAGCCATTTCAGAACCTTTCTTTATCAAAAGGTACATCAATACTCACACACCGTGTCTGATAACTGGAAAAGGAAAAGCACAGTCACTTTTCAAGTTCAGTGTTGTTAGAAAACTGTTCAGAAATGATTTTGCTTCAAAAGGAAATGGCTCTGACCTCGTTTTCTCCTGCCACCGTCATGCGGCACACCAGCAGCGTGTGTTTAAGAAAGAGGGCAAGGATGACTTCGAGCTCATTTCATTCATTTTCATGAAAGTGTGTGAAACTGTGTGAACACTCTTGAGGGTGAACCCTGTTCAAATTACAAAGAGCGAAGGATTTACTCAGAGCAGCCGACGCTAATGCAGTAATCTCCCACCGCATTTCACCCCGCATTTTTTAACACATTTCTGAGGGATGGGCTTTTTACAAGGTTGTATTATCCCGCCGTAATTCACTCCCACAAAGGACTTACTCTGCCATGTAATAACATTGTTGATGGAAAATTGCAGACCACACAGTGATAAAAAATTTTATTTCTTTATTCTGCTGGCAGTGTGCCAAGCTGAATGGATTATAGGGGTAAAAAAAAATGGCAGAAAAATGGTCTGATTCCATTTAGCCAACAAGGAGGGAGTAAAGGAGAGGTAGAGAGACGTATTGTGGCTAAGGCTTCAGTATTATATTTCACACTTGCTAACATTAAAACAGAACTTGTCTGTTTTATATTCATGGCTCCTTAGAGAATAAAGGTATCGTTTATAACACCTGAACATTTACATGAAGGAACCGGGCAGTAGTACTGCATTAACGTCTAAATCACTACTATTAACTACCAAGGAGCTCTGGTTAGTTACTCAATAGGTAACAGTGGACTAGTGATTACAGAAGTTAACTTCCTCAGAGACCTGTACTTAGGGAAAGTACAGGCACTCCACCACACAGTTCTCAGTGCTGTCCCTTTTGTATTTTTATTAGCAATAATAATTGCTGGTGGCCTAGTGGTTAGGGACTTACCCCTGCTATCAGAAGGCCAAGGGTTTGAACCCCAGGACTGCCAGTGGCACCATTGAGGTACCCTTGAGCAAGATATCGTCCCCACACACTGTGTAAATCACTGGCCCCTGCTTCACTTGGTGAATGGGCTAAATGCAGGGAAAGAATTTCACATTGTTCCCACTGTGTGGTGTGGTCATGTATGACTGTCGGGGGCCACTATACATTTAAATTTACATTTACGGCATTTAGCAGATGCTCTTATCCAGAGTGACATACATCAGTGCTCAAGCAGTCCACATTTGTTTTTCAACCTGAAATGTTATACTTAAATCATCATCTGCTATTCAAGTTAATGCCAGCTAGGTTACACACCTAAACAACACCTGTCGAAGAAAAGTCAGAGATTAAGGCAAAGTAAGAAAGGCATGGAGTAAGAGTATAAGTGTCCAGTAAAGTACCACTTTACTTTATAGTGGTATGGGTCAGCCTACAAGCAGGACTTTGACTTAAATATTAGGGTCTACTATATATTTTTTCTTACCTCACTCTTTTTGCAGCATGTGTGCCAGCACTGTTTACTTCCAGGTATCCTTTAAAGTCCACTTGAACAAATGGTCAGTCGAAGAAATGAGTGGTTTACTGTATGTTCTGTCCTAATTCCATATTCGTGTTAATGCAGTCTCATTTTTTCGTCAAATCCATACGTGATTGGATAAATAACTGGGACGAAATGAAACTTTCCCACCATGTTCCTCATCCATACTAGTATTCCAGAAATAGTTTACTGTTTATTTTCCACAAACAACTTTGCCACTTTCTCTTTGTCGCAGTTTGTTGTTAGTTACAGCAGTTAATGTTCATTAGATCAGTAATGAACTAGTAGTTATTCTAAAGAATCTATTACTAGTTGGTAGTTCTCGGAAGCTCTTGTTCAGTTAATACTTAAATATCCTAATCATTAGATCTCTATTGGTAGTTAGAAGTAGTGATTTAGGCGTTAATGCAGCACCTCTCATTCATTCCTGCTTAGTTTCTGCATAGTTACCTACTAATTATGAAACAGTATTATAAAGTGTTGCTAAGGAAACCTGTCATTTGCAACAATATATTTTCTTATAGGCCATTATCCTACATTTTTCTTGTATTTTATATATTTGTTTCTTTCATTTTCCCCTCAGGGCCATTTATAATGTTTGTGTGAGTTTCTGTACCAAGAACAGTCATAATTCATCTATACCGACCATTTTCCAACTCCTCCTTATCCTTTAAAATAAATAAAACAGGTTTCTGTTTGTTACTGTATGTCTGATGTATGTAAATGAGTTTTATTCTCTTCTTGAAAGTTGGAGCTGCCTGCTTTAAGCAGCCTTCAGGTCAAAGCGTAGTTTTCTGCAGAGCATTTTGATTTGCACTTCATGTTAATGCAGTTTTCTGATGAACAGGCATGCACTGGTATTAAAATCAGCTGATGCTATTATTTACAAATACCTCAGTTTAACATGTATTCCTTAAGGGTTTCAAGTATGGTAAAACAAATAAAACATACACTTTAGCACAGTAACCCACCATCACCATAACCATTCTGCTCTTCCACAGTCCAATAAATCTGTCATTAAAATTCAGCTAGAAATCAACTTTATAATATTTCAACTATAGATCAAATCATCAACGTTTTATCAGAACTCTTTCCTTTTGTTTTATTTTCACCCCATTAAACAAATGATACTAAAACTATACCATAGAAAAATCCTTTTGGTTTACTTTACACCTTGTCAGTGAATGGTTCTTTAAAGAACTGTTTTTGCAAATAAAATGTGCAAGTTTGGCAACCTTTTTAAAGTTTAAAGCTCCATGTCGTATAAAGAGTTTATGCCAATTCTTCCTGCAAACATGTGTCTTAGAGCCATCATTTTTATTGCTTTCTTTGTGTATGAAGGTAGACTTCATAATTCCTCCAGACCTATCTATTTACATTAGCCTTCTGAGCAGAAATCAGTGGTGTTCTAGTAAATATGGCCCTTTATAGCTGTACTATCAGAAATGAAACTGATAGCTCTGATCAAGCACTTGCAGCAGAGATATTCCTCAGGTCAAGGTGTGGTATTTTACAGAGCACTGTGATTTATACTGGCTTTACTTGTGTTAATGCACAGGTTTCTGAAAACTAGTCAATATATATAAAAGCCCATCTGTAGCTGAAACAGTAGCCAAGGCCATTGAGCATGTAATGAATCCAGTGAGACAAAGGCAGAAAAAGAAACTCTTGCCAGTTCTTCACCACACTCTTAAAAGTAAAGTTTCTTCAGTGGTTCTGTCACGTCTGGTTCGCCTCGGTCACGCCCCCTCCCGAGCCTGTCGCCTGAGTTTTAACCACGTGCAGCCCTGGATACGCAGAGATGACGTCATGTGTTGTGGTGAGCATAGACATATATAGGTAGACGCCGCATTCACTGTGTTCCCTAGTTGACATGATACGTCAGCGCGTCCGCCATTTTGCATGAGGCAAAAGCGCCATATAAACTAATACAGATAGACGAGGAAACTGGATTTTCTGATGAAAAAACAATAACATTTAAAACAGTATCGCTTACATCCAAAAGATTTTGGTGAATCGTTTTAAATACAATTTTTTATATCCATT
>JBBPCZ010000042.1:35042137-35056065 GCA_037974445.1 Brycinus macrolepidotus
AACTCTGGGGTGGTTGTCCGGAGAGGATTCTCTGGAAACTTCAGTGTCTGACTCCGGTCCAGGGTCGGACCTCACAATATCAGACAGTCTAATACTGTGTAAGTAAACCATCTGAAGGTGTGCTGTGGTATCTGCACCAAGATGTTAGCAGCAGATACTGTAAGTCCTGTAAGTTGAAAGCTGGGCACTCTATGGACCAGACTATTTTGCCCAGCTTATCTCACAGATGCTCAATCGGACTGAGATCTGAGGAATTTGGAAGAGAAGTCAATATCTTGAACTCTTTGTCATGTTCCTCACTCATTCATGGACAATTTTTGCCATGTGAAAGAGGACTCAATGTTTAGGTGGTCAAAGTAAGGGTGTCAAAGTAATATCCAAATGAATGAAAGGACCAAAGGTTTCCCAACAGATCATTGCCCAGAGCATCACACTGCCTCCACTGACTCCACTGCCTTCATCCTATAGTGCATCCTGGTGCCATCTCTTCCCCAGATGAGCGACACACAAGCACCCAACTGACCACATGATGTAAAAGAAAACATGACTCATCAGACCTGCCCTCCTTCTCCCATTACTCCACGGTCCTGTTCTGATGCTTACATGACCATTGTAAGGGCTTTTGCCGACGGATGGGGTCAGCATGGACACTCTATGCAGCCCCATACACAACAAGCTGTGATGCATTATGTTCTGACATCTTTCTATCATAGCCAGCATGAACTTTTTCAGAAATGTGTGCTACAATAGCTGTTCTGTGGAATCAGATCATACAGGCTAGCCTTTGCACATGCGTCAATGAGTCTTGGGCATTCATGACCTTGTTGCTGGTTTACCGGTTCTCTTTCCTTGAACCACTTTTGGTAGATATTGACCACTGCATACCAGGAACACCCCACAAGACCTGTTGTTTTGAACATGCTCTTGGCCCTTGTCAAAGTGATTTAGATTTTTATGCTTGCCTGTTTTTTTTTATTATATAAACAGTGCAAGCAGAATAGTGATATTTAAGGAGATACAAGCAATAGTTCTTTTTTTATTCCATTTCTATGGGTCCATTCATCAGAAGAATTTCACACAATGTATATGGTGTAAGAATGAAAAGAAAAATATGTATTTGAAGCAAACTTTCATGCCAAAGACACAAAGGTAAAAATATATAACTGTGTGTGTCCTTCATCTCTATGTTGTCTGCTTGAGAGAAAGCGTGAATGTGTCTTATACTGCACTGAACAAAAGCACTTTTTATCCCCATTCTGTAGACTGTATTCAGCAAGCTTTAGGAAGAACTTTTATAGCCAGAGTACAGTGAAACTGAGCTGTGTGTGTGTGTGTGTGTGTGTGTGTGTGTGTGTGTGTGTGTGTAATTAGCATCTTTTTAATTAAATGCACAAATGCAAGTTTTGCACTTTGACTACGCAGGTCATTCAGAGGACAGAGGGAAGCGTGTGACTAATTAAAAACTGAAAACCACCCCACGCACTGTTTTTTTTGTTTTGTTTTGTTTTAATTCATTGCGAGTCAAGAGGAGAGCCTTTCTTTTGTTTACTGTCACAGCGTGACACAGGAGCGGCGCGTCCTATACTGCCAGCTTACTAATTAGCTTTAAAGCTGAAGTCAGGGAATAATTGAGGCTCTGTGACAAGAGGAATGCATGAAATATGGAAAATGAAAATAAAAAAAGCCGATGCTGCCAGGTTTCAATGAGGAAAATCCCAGGAATGTTTGGACGTGTGTCCAACTCAGACAGAACAAAGAATGTTCATTTTAGTGGTGATCATACCACGCCTGATTTCTCTGTTACACTGCGAAACCAAAGGAGAGTCACATAACAGTGTTAAAAAGAGCTATTTTATGACAATATTATTTCCATGTGGTCCCAAGCTATTTAACTGATTTTAAAATGATCTAAAAAAAAAAAAAAAAAAAAAAATTAAACTGAAGAATAAAAGAATGGAACAATTTTACAGTAGGACTAGAGGTGTGTATACAGCTTAAAATGCTTCAAATTAATTGGGCTATAAACACCTTAAAAGTCTTGAATCAACATTAACTGCATAAATAGAAAGAACTCTAGTGAATTATTGCTTGTCAGATAGTGAGCTCACATTCATCTATACTGTTAAACACTGTTGCTCTTTATATGGGTTACAACTGCTTATTAATGATTTTAGCTTTTAATGACCTATTTATTACCATTAATTAGTCATCCATACACTTCATTTTGTAATAATTCATTATTATTATTGTTATAGTAGTATTATTATTGTAGTAGTAATACTAGTAGTAGTACTAGTGCTAATCTCTGCTACACTACTATATTAGTGACTAACATCTATGCTCATTTTTAATTTAAATTCACACTTCGTAACATCCAGAATAAAAAAAAAATGAATGAATAAATAAAATTAATAAATAAATAAACTGTTTATTTATACTTCCGTGACCATGCCACACTTGTCATTATTCCACAATCACACATGGAGTGTGAGCATATAATCGCAATCCTTCATAGCGATACATATTAATACGTATTACACTTTCATGAGAGATTTCAATTCTTGGCGACATGTAGTCAATAATTTATTGATTTAGCGTGAATAATTGATGAGCGTGTGACTGGAGGATCATTAAGAAGACTAGGGGGCCTTAACTAGCTGGTGCTCTTCTTCATAAATAACGAATGAGTTTAGAGACCATTATCCAGCGCTTCACAAAGATGGATTCAGTCCTGCTGAAGCCGCGATGGAGTCTTAATGGAGGTGTCTGCCACCTTTAAACTTCATTGAGCAAAGATGCTGACAGAGAAAAAGGAGGAAGCAGTGGGTTGCTGGAGTGCAGCTGAGCCATATATCTACTCAAAATATGACATCTTTTCAATATTTTCAGTAACAAACAACGGCCCCTTCGCCCTATATTCTGTATGAGTACTGCATATGAATGATATGGTGTCCAACAAGCTGATGCATTTTCTTCTCTCATATTTCTTCCATATTCTGCACTGCTAGGGCAGAAGTAACACAACATGATGAAACTTCTAAATAATCTTAGGCCATTACATCACAAGGCTGGATAATACACCAATCAGCCATAACAATAAACCGTCTTGTCTAATAAAGCGTCGGACCCCCTCGTGCCATTAAAACTGCTCTGAGCAGATGAGACATGAACTCCACAAGATCTCTGAAGGTGTTCTGTGGTATCTGGCACCAAAACTTTGGCAGCAGATCCTTTAAGTGCTGTAAGTTACGAAGTGGACCTCCATGAATCAGACTAGTTTGCCCAGCCCTTTTTTACAGTTGCTTGATCAAATTGAGATCAGGAGAATCTTCAAGTCAACGCCATGAATTCTTGGTTGTGTTCCTCAGTGCATTCCTGAACATTATCCTGCCACATCAGATGTAACGAGATAATGAATGTTGTTCACTTCACCTGCCAGGTGGTTTAATACTGTGGCTGATCAGTGTATGGAAAAATAGTATGTGGTAAAACTTTCGCAATAAATGTCAGATTCAGTTTCTTTGAGGTTTTTGAACAAGTTGGAACTGACAAAATACACCAGCAGTTCGGCTGGTCTTCAACCAACCGAAAAGGTCGCATGTCACCCCACTGCTGATTGACCTGCACTGGCTACCCATGGCTGCCTGAATTAAATTCTAGTCACTAACTCTTGCCCGCAGAGTGACATCTGGGCCAGCACCCAGCTACCTTAATCCTATCACTCAGGCTTACATTCCTACTTGCTCCCTCCGCTCCTCCAAGGAACATCGTCTGGCTCTGCCATCCCTACACACAAGGTAACCCCAGTCAGGACTGGTCTCATTCTGGTTCCCCGCTGGTGGAATCAGCTACCAAAGGCAACCAGAGCAGCAGAATCCCTCTCTATCTTCAAAAACCTCCTGAAGACTCATCTATTCAGAGAGCATCTCTTCTCCTCTCCTATCTTCTTGCACTACTCCTACATAAAGATTTCAGCACTCAGAACTCTCCTCTGATTCTCACACTGTCCTAAAACTTGAGTTTTCCTCAAATTGTAAAAGTCATTTTGGATAAAAAAAAAAGAGATTAGAATTGTCAGTAAACAATAGCAAAAGTTAAAGTTAAGGTCAAATTAAAGTTTCAAGACCATCTGTTCCCTAGTCATCTAAGTCCATGGAAAGTGAGCTGCAAAAACGGTCCATTTTGAAGCCATTGCTTGTGTTTGTGTCACAAAAACCACCAAATTTCCACATTATACTGTCACCAACACATTTACAAAAATTAACCAGATGATAAAGGTTAGTGAAAATTCTTGACAGAAACCAAAATTTAGGATACACTCTGAAAAAAAAAAACAAACAAAAGAAAGGTATTTGTCATGCTATTTACTCTCTTGAATTAATGTAATAAAGTGGTGATAATCACTGTGTTGGGAAACTTACTACTTTTAAGCAATTAGATAAATAATATTAATTATACTGTTACGCACATGTAAAGCTCACATCTAGCATCTAGCACACAACAGTTAAATAACTCACTGCCAAAAAATGTTAAGCAATTCAAGGTGTTAGTATTTTATATATTAGTTCAATTCAAGATTTTAGTGACATTAATCAAAAAATTTTAACAAGGATAGCCTAGAATGCAGTTCTGAGCTGCACGGTTTATGTAGTTGAGTGTTTATGTGCTGCTGCTTAAACTGATTTCAGTGCCTCCCTAATAAAAATATAAGAATGAAATAAAATTAAAGCAGGCTGACATCAATCAGCCATTCATTACTATGCAGTTTACACAGATGCTTTATGCTAGTTGTCTACACGCTCTGTGAAATTGGTTTAAATCTGTCCTTAAAACAATATATGGTGTTCTAGAAGCACTGATGATAATCAAAAAAGTATGATTGTGAAGTAATTTATCACAATAATAATAACACTGCCATATTACCCACCCCTTACATTCAGCTTGATTTCTCTGCCCATTTTCTCTCTTAAAGCCATTGTTCCACTTTCACGTTCCCATTTCATTTCCATCAAACTAATAAACGTGTCTAAATTGAATCACGAAGGGCTGCAGCAGGGCTGGCATGCCCTGCTCATCAGATGCCAACTTGCTAATCAGCAAGCATGTCAGCACCTTAACACACTAATAAGCTATCTCACGCTGATAAGGAAGCTGTGACGGGAAACGATCGCACCCCCTCCGGTCAGGGGAGTAAGATACGAGGCAGGGCTCTACCGGGGCCCCCTGCTGGGGGCTCTGAGAGAGGTTTCAACTCTCTCTAGATGGGTTAGAGGCAAGCAAGCTGCTTGGCTGTCATTGAGTTGGAAAGCTTGTCTAGCCTGGCTTTCATTTCTCTCTCTCTCTCAGTCTCTCTCTCTCTCTTTCTCTCCCTTTGGGTGCTGGACTTGTGTGGGGTGGCATCTGTCTGATGCTGATAGGCTGGAGTGCACTGGCGCCCCCTGGGGACTGTTTTCTCTCTCTCAAAAGACACATCCAGCCCCCCCCGACCCCCCATCTTTTTCCCTCTGGCTAAGAGCAAAAGGAAGCTGTCTCTTACAGCAGCCTGCAATAAGCTAGCCATTACTGACACCCCCTAAATAGGAGTAATCCAGGATGTTCATTTGTGCTCATGTTATAAAGGAATCATTGGGTCGCCAGTTTATTTGAAGCACCAACAATATCAGTGCACTTTTTAGGTTTATATTTATTGACTATAGCCCATCTGCCACCCTAAACCATCCATCAATAAAAAAGACCATTCTCAACACATTGTGGACACCAACATGGTATCAGGTGCATTTTAAAAACCTCAGTGTTACTGGGGACTGAGATACAAGACAGGGTTCCAGCAGGGCACCCTGCTGAAGAGAAGAGTCTGCCAACCAAAGTAATCCAGCCAATTCCCTACCAATGAAAGATTTGTCCTAAAACCACACAGCCATATGGAAAAGACCAGTCTGGATATTTCACTCATTTTCTGAATCAAAATGAGTTCATACATCACGTACAGGAAACAAATGTACTGTGGGATTTTTCTAGCAATATTCTACTCAGTAAAGAGGGTTCTTTTTTAGAATGTTCTCACCATGGGTTTCCACTGGGTACTCCAGTTTCCTCCCACAATCCAAGGTCATGCATGTCAGGCGAACTGGAGATGCTAATTTGCCCTTAGCTGTGAATGTTTTTGTCCATGTGTCTTTATAGCAATGGACTGGTAACTGGACCAGAGGGTTTCTCCACCTTTCACCCTTATATTTGCATTAAACTACTGAGTTTAAATTCAGCAAAATAAGCAGTAATTGTGCATTAAAATTTGTTCTCCATAGAGAATGTACTCATTTTCAGAAAGTCGACAAAACATGCAATTGACCAGGGGTGCCAAAACTTCAGCACATGACTGTAAGTCCAAGCCAAGATTCCTTTATTGTTGACAGTGCATGAGGCCTAACCTGTAGAGTTCTTAACTAGCTGCCTCATGTGTGCGTCCGAATGATTCTGAGAAGAGTCAAGACATCTGGCGACACAGAGCCAAGCCCTTCGGAGACACTCCGACCAGCTTCCTCACAGTCAGGGTCTCCTCACCAACAGTGTTTTGCGGAAAGAACAGGAAGTGCGTCATGCGATGTACTCCACATAAATGAAGTCATACCCTTTCGGCCATAATAAGCACATGTCAGAAGAAAAGATGGATCCCATTACACAGTGTCCCTGGCCTTTACCACGTCTGTACAGCGGTGCACGTGATGAATCATGCTGTGATGGATAATAACCACGAGCACGTTCGAGTTGTGATTATGATTATAATGCAGAGCTGCATTGATGACTGCTCAAAGGCCAAATGGCTAAAGCACATCACCGGGTTCAGTGGGCACACAGGCTGCCCGTTTTAATTGCAAGTATGCTTCACGCAGCATGTTCCTGGAGGAGGAGCAGATGAGCACGTCTCAGCAGAAGCCACTTGAAAGTGTTGAAAATGTACTTATAGAAAGCTTGAGATGGAGCTTGTTAAAGTACCTGTAAAATTTAAAGGGCCCATACAATGGAAAACTGAATGTATATATTATATAAATTATATTCACATAAAAAAAAAATATATATATATATATATATATTATTTTATTTTATTTTATTTATTTTAATTCTTTTTTATTATTGGAATAGTATTTTGGGGATATATATTTTGATATCATGTAGTCCTGTCCATTCATGCTGGTTATAAGAAGCTAATCAGAGCAGACATTTTTGACATTTATCAGTCTTAAAGACACAGTCTGATCAATTACAAGGTATGAAGAAACGTTGCCAATGGTCGAGTACAAATGAATGAAATTATGACTGTTTTCCAAAACCAGACCCTGGGAGATGAATAAGAATATGTAGAATATAGACACTTAAAACCCCCACAAAAAAGTCCTTATTGCAATGTAATTACTCAATTGTATTAGTGAGGAACGCATACGCAGCCCAGATAAGCCCAGTTACTTATCATAAGGCACATAACTTCTAGAGATAACTCCCAGTCTTACATTAATGCTAGACAAGTAAGGATTTTCAACAGTGAATCACTACTGGCACTGCAAAACTAGGCTGAATCCATATCCATAAATAACTGTGTGTTTTGAAGTAGGAGTTTCATTTCCAGAAGATGAAACAGCTTAAACTGTACAGTTCTTAAACTGTACAGTAGAAGAATGGGGCTGAAGCATATACTGAATTTTCCAAAAATAAACAGCTTAAACTCTACTCACAGTTCTTAAACTGTACAATAGAAGAATGGGGTTGAAGCAAATACTGAAATTTCCAAAAATGAAACAGCTTAAACTCACAGTTCTTATATTAAAACAGTGCAATGTTTAAAGTAGAAATCTTGTTTCAACTAACAAAATGAATGCAGTGAATGTCTCTTACCAAACAATGTGCTCATGTTTGTCCTCTTTTACATTCTGTGTTCCAGAAGCGAGGGCTTGAAAGCCACAGAGGGAGTTTTGTGTGTCATTGTGATCAATACAGAATCAGTGAAATGGGTGTATTAAAGCTAGCATGAATTACATTACACGATCATTTACAGCTGTCAGTGTAAGGAGAGAATACAGCCACAGATTTAGACTCAAACAGCTATTGTGCCGTTGCTTGCAGACAACCAAGACTCACCATGAAGAGTTTAAATCTGTAGCCTTGTTGTAAATAATGTGTGCTTGGTTTTGGTACTTAGAACCAGAGACTGGGCTCAACTGGTCCAAACTGTGTTACTGTCATTGTCTATAAAGGGTCCATATCTGCCATTTTCCCCTTAGGGTTCCCTCATGAGGTTTCCAAAACCAGTTATAATTCATTTTATATGGATTCCAACCTTTTATCTTCCCTTAGATGTTTTTGTTACTCAAGGCTGTAAATGAGCTCTGATTAGCTATCCTGTATTCTGAAGGTAGTGTGGACAAAAAGTCTATATAATTTATAAAAACCTTAAAATAAATAATTTCTCCTTTCAGCATGAATGGGAGGGACTAAACTTCTATAGGCTGAATAGGTAGACATATATATATATATATACATACATACTGGGGAGTGAATGCTATGTATTAAAACAGTGTTTACAGACTACATCAGACTCTTTAACTAAAGAAAAAATCTATTTTTCATTATATGTTTCTTTCAATAGGATTATTAAGATGTGCTTTCATTTTGTGCATTTTGAACTAAAAATTAAGTAACAAATCCAGTTCATGCATGTATAATTAGCATCATAAAACTTTATAAAAAACAAAAATCAATTTGTTCATAAAACCCCCAAATGCATGTTAAAATACTGATGAAGATCAAGGACGATAAAAATTCCCCATAGTAGCTGGAGCTAAAAATAAAAGTTAGAAGCAGCATTCTGGCCTGGCTCATGTTCAGCTCCCACCCGATCTTGAACTTGGTTTAGCATGCACAGGCAGTGCTTCACTACAGCAAGCTTGTGTGTACTTGATCTTTAACCTTGGCTAATTGCCTGTCCACACTAGCTTTCCCAAGGCTTTCTCACTCTCCGGGCCATTCTGGCAAGTGTTGTTTATCTATTGATTATGGCTATTCCGGAGCTGAAAACATTATTAATCTCATCAGAGCACCACTGAGGCACAGTCAAGGTCCAGTTCATTTGAGAGAGGCTATGGCTCTAGGTCACCAAGGCCATGCGCGCAATGAGAGCGAGAGAGCGAGCGAGAGAGAGAGAGAGAGAGAGAGAGAGAGAGAGAGAGAGAGAGAAAGAGAGATGGACAGACTTAGAAAAAGAATATCATGAATGAGCAAACAGAGAAAGCAAAATGGGAAGGACACTAGGTAGGTTTCCATCCTTGGCTTTTATGAGGACAAAAATGTGAAATGTTAGATGATGTCAGTGCTGGAATTAGTCGTTATCTTTACCGTTTTACAAACAACCCACGTTTAATCAACCTTTTCACCTCAACATTTTCACCCTATGAAGTATCTTGAATACTCCACGAGTCACTTATTCAACAGGAATTTGCATCATCAGAATTTATTAAAATCATGAGAAGAAAAAAGTCGCAATCATTGCGATGATACCTGACTGTAGAGGTCCCTCTAAAGAATCACATTATAGACTGAATGTCATATTTTTGTTTGAAAAAAAACAAATGTAAGTAAATTAGCATGCCCTTAATGTGCCCATGCCACTGGTATTGATGAAAGTTACTCAATTCTATGTGTAACCCTTAGAACTCAGAGTGTATTAGTAAAATCTGATTTCAACAAATATGAACGGTGTAAAACAGTCTAAAACTGGTATTTGCTCTCCTAAATGCTCACCGTTTGCTGCTCTTTCGCTCAGCGCACCGCCGCTAGGCCGCTCTCCAGACCCCCTCCCTCTGCGGGTTTTCCCCACCCACTTGTGGGCCGAGAGTATTCTGAAAGTTCTCCCAGGTTCAAAGATCTTGTGTTTTTTAGAACCAATAACTCTGGGTCTAGGTGACATAGGAACACCAAACAAAGCTCGGCATGACATCTGACACCTTGAGCATCAACACAAACTGGGGGGAACTTCCATATAAGGAGTTGTTCTGCTGTATGAGGACAATTTACTATTTATTGTGCTTCCTCCCGTTCTAAGGGTTACAAGCTCAACTCTGTTACTCTTTCATACTACTGCCACCAAAACAGCTATGAAAAAGACTATGTTGCTGAGAATGTTTTTTTTTTTTTTTTTAGATTCATACTAAAAAATGTTAAGTTACAAATGGCATCCGAATCATGGGACCACTTGATTCTTTTCAGATCCCTTGCAAGGTTCTTTGCAGAAACAAAAGTGGTTCATCTATGACAATAATCCTTTTTGGTACCTCTGTTTTTATTTTTTAGGAATGTGCTCATTTTTAAAGTGAAAGATAATTACAAATAATCTTTGTTTTATTACCATAGTCTTTGGAGAATGTTATAGTGATGATCTGAAACATAAGACCCCCAGTTATCTGTATTTTCTGTGCATTTTTTCATATTTATTAATAAGATATGGAAAAAGTGCAAGTTAAATTCTTAAAATGAAATTAAAAAGACATTCTTCCTAGAAATGTGTATAAATGCAACGTTTTAAATCAGTAATGCAAAAATTATGTGATGGCAGTTTCTTTTGCAGGACAGTATCATTACATAAAGAGTCAATTCCCCCAATTTATCCCAATGTCCAAGATTTATTTATTTATTTCTCAGGCAACATCATTTCTTTGTATTTGCTGGAGCCAGAAAAAATAAGAGCCAGTCAGAAACAGATCCAATAGGTGACTGCAACAGAATCCAATAACATCACACTCACTAAAGTAACCAGGTTCTGTGTTACTAGCAGCTCTGCTCTTCATTAATAACTCAGTCTGGGGAGGCTGTGACTTGGGGAGGCTGAGGCACTGTTTCAGCAAAACCAGGCTTTAAAAAAAAGATAACAAACCCCAGCAAGAAAAAAGACAATATACAGCATTAGATTTCCCAATCCTTCCAGTGCTTCCAGTATCGCGTGTCACCAGAGACATGAGCAACCATGAAACGCCGCACTGTTGTCTGCCTTCATGTGCCGTTCATCACCCCCTCAGCGCTATGTTTTACAGCCCCCCCTACTTCCCAGGGGAAGGTCACGGGGTGACGCCGAAGTCACGACGTGACAGATATGCAAACATGCCTCTCCTCGAGCTCACCTGCCTGTCCCGTTTTCGTTGTTTTCACTAACAATTTCCTGAATTTTCTCGGGAACGACATCAAAGGCAGACAGGAAAAAAGCGCCTCGTCCCAGAGATGACAGGACACCTTTCATCTCTCTTTAATTCCCTCGTCTTTTATCACACACTCATTTATTTCAATTCATTCTGTGCCAGCTTAAATAAACAGCGAGACAAAGGGATAGAAACAGAAGAAAGGAAGAAAGAGGGGGGAAAGTATGGCAGGTATGCGCCGCGGTACGAGTTGATTCTGCTTTCGAGCATTTAAGGTTGTTTTTGAGCATGACATTGTAAAATAAATATGAGCTTTCTCTCAATACAACTCTATCAATTTATATTCGTGAGGTTCAGCCGACTACAGAGGTGAAAACGGCACTGAAAATCAATCACCAAATAAAATGGGTTTGAAAGGTCTTCACTGTTCAATCCACAGCAATGTGAACAGCATAAACCACAAACTAAACATTTGATCATTGAAGTCTACCTTCACCATCCGTCAGATAGCGGTGGAAGTGTGAATATTTAAGGTTCGTCTTGCAAGGGTTACCGTATTGATTGTCTCCTTCCTCCTAAAAAAACATATAATGTTCTTTTGAAATACATAACTGTCTTCTGAAATGATAAATAAGAATTGGTGAAGTAAGTGGTGAAATGTACTGTTGAGTCCCTAGTCCATGCAACCCATATAATCGAGTGTAAACTTCTTAAATTCATTGTTTTTGTGACATCATAAAAACCAACACAGTTATCAGTATACCTGATGAATGAGCCTGCAGTGGCTTAGCACCAAACTGGTTTTTGAATGAAGCACAATGAAAGGAAGCTGATAAGAAGTCATTTTTATATATCAGTCTAAAAGGCACTGTAACAAAAAATAGCCTGTTAAATTAAGGGATTTTAAGTTAAGGGACAATTAGAGGTTGCAAAATGATTGTAAAGTTTAACATTACAACATTATATAAAGTTCTAGTCACTAACTCTCACCTACAGAGTGACATTTGGGTCTGTACTCAGCTACCTTAACCCTTTCATTCAGGTTTACGTTCCTACTTGCTCCCTTCGCTCCTCCAAGAAACATCGTCTGGCTCTGCCATCTCTACACACAAGGTAAACCCAGTCCAGACTCTTCTCGTTCATGGTTCCCTGCTGGTGGAATGAGCCGCTGACAAGAGCGGCAGAATCCCTCTCTAGCTTCAAAAACCGCCTGAAGACTCATCTATTCAGAGAGCATCTCCTCTCCTTATGCACTATCTATCTTCTTGCACTACTCCTACATAAAGATTTCAGCATTTAGAACTTTCTTCTGGTTCTTACACTGTCCTGAAACTTGAGTGTTTCCTTGTATTGTGAGTTGCTTTGGACAAAAGTGCCTGTCAAATGAATGAATTTATTGTAATGAATGTTAACATTAGGGGGGGAAAGGGAAAAAAAGTTGAATATGGACCCTCCTCAAATTAATCGCTATTAATGAAAATGATAGATTTACCATGTTTACCATATTTTTTACATTTTGTAGAGCTTCGACTTTGACAACCGCCACGAGTTCTTCGTTTTTAGACTAAACAATGAAATTTTAGCTGTCCATTTTAGTACAAATAAATACATTAATGAATGAATTAATTAAGTCAAAATATGTCTGTACTGCTGTGATGGACTGGTAACCTGTCCAGGGTGTTTCTCTGCCTTTCACTCTGTGACCAGCATCCACCCAATGACCTTGATTAGAAGAAGTGGCTCAGATAATGGATAACAGATGAAATGTCTGACTGGAGGTAGAGCTAGAGATATTTTGATACTCTAGAAGGATTTAGCTATCCTCAATAAAAATTTTACTCGACATGTCTTATTATCATTCCTCCAACTTTCCAAAAAATAATACATTTGAACTCTGAGCTTTGATTTAAAAAGTGCTCTATAATGTTTATACGACACATGCAGCCATTCTGACAGATTGCAATACACTACAGGAAGCATAGGGGGCGATATAGCTTCTTCGCGCCTCTTCTTATACAGATGGAAACTCAAATGATGCCAGCAGTAAAGGCAGAAGAAATTAAGCAGGTATAATAGTCAGATTAGCTGATTAATCAAACGATAACGGATGGGTCACTTATAATTCTAGAAATACACTGTAATGCGGCCATGTATGTGAAAAATGAGTGGAATACAGACAGCAAGTGTGACAGAACGAGTGAGAGAAAAATAAGACGAAAAAGAAAAGGGTGGAGATTTATTCTATGACTCTCTTAAATAAATGCTTTAAATGATTTCTGTGTCTTCTGTATTGCAATAAACTGTAGTAAAAACCTCATGACCTGAACTATGCAAAGACAGAGACAGAAAGAGACAAACACACACACACACAGACACACAGAGAGAGAGAGACAGAGAGACAGACAGAGAGAGAGAGAGAGAGACAGACAGACAGAGAGTGAGAAAGTGAGAGAGAGAAACAGAGGCAGAGAGTGAGTAAGAGAGACAGAGACAGAAACAGAGAGAGACAAACACAGAGAGAGAGAGAGACAGACAGAAAGTGAAAGAGAGTAAGAGAGAGAGACAGGGAGAGTGAGAGAAAGAGGGAGAGAGGGACAGAGAGTTAGAGAGAGAGAAAGAGAGAGAGACAGACAGAGAGAGAGAGAGAAAGAGAGAGAGAGACAGACAGAAAGAGAGTGAAAAAGTGAGAGAGAGAAACAGAGGCGGAGAGTGAGTAAGAGAGAGAGAGACAAACACAGAGAGAGAGACAGA
>JBBPCZ010000042.1:35056165-35076630 GCA_037974445.1 Brycinus macrolepidotus
ACAGTCTTACAGTCATTAGTTACAGGGACAGTCTTACAGTCATTAGTTACAGGGACAGTCCCCCTGGAGACACTGAGAGTTAAGTGTCTTGCTGAGGGACACAATGGTAGAAAGTGTGTGGGGGGTTTGAACCTGCAACTTTGTGGTCATCGGGTTCACAGACAAGTGTTTTACCCGCTAGGCTCCTACCACTCCACCAAGTCCCTACAGAGTGTATTGAGGACAAAGGAGAACATTATCGGGGTGCCCTTCCCTTTGCCTAGAAGGAATGTTCTGCAAAAGCAATGGTCTACAGCATTGTGAGGACCCCTCCCACCTCTCACATGGACTTTACTCACTCCTCCCATCCAAGAGGAGATGCTGCAGCATGAGAACCAGATCTGCCAGGCTGCAGGACATCACTCACCCCCAGGCTGTCAGGAACACCATGCTGCCTCCTGGGATTCTCCACACTGCCTCATCCCCCCACAACCTGCTTTAAAGAACTTATGCTCTCACAGCCACTTTATCCACAGGACTGGTTTTCACACTGACTGGAAGTCACACACTGACCACTAATTACACACTCTGTACTTTGTCATGGTTGCAGTAAGAATAGTCCTTATTGTTTCTGTAATTCTCATTACTATTTAAAAATTGTTAGAAATTGACCTTATTACTGATTCAAATTTGCCATCTTCAGCTGTATTGCACATTTAATATCTATTGCACAAAGCTGCCCACGTACTCAGGACAAGTTTTAATTTTCCTGGCACACTGCCAACTTACTTTCTGTATTAAACTGCTCTGAATATCTTATTACTGCACAACCTTGGATTGCTTTTTGCACTGTGTTTAGTTATTTATAATTTGTTATTTTGTTGCGTATGTGTACAGTGTGGACCCTGAGATTTGCCATCTCATCTCCCCATATACTAGCATATGGTTGCGATGAAAATTAAACTCATTTTGACACTTCGATAAGTACGTCGTTGCAAACTTTTGGAGCTTCTTTTCACTCAGAAATGTGGAAGTGTGTGTGGAACACTGCTGAATACCCATCACTGTATTAGTACTCACCATCCATGGCCTGACTGAGTGCGTGCAGCTTCTTGTGTCGCTCTCTAAATTTGTCGTAGGCCCCGCTCACGGACTGGGATGAGTGATGGTGGGTCTTCCTGGCCTCCAGGCTGCCAAACTCAGGGTAACGCGTTTCCCAGGCCCGGGCAGCTGATTTTGGCCGCCCCACAGAGCGGGTGCTGAGTGCACTGCTGCCCCGCCGGGCATCCTCCAACGCCCCAAACCGCAGCATGTCCGGGTCGAGACAGGCCAGGTCCACAGAGGAGGCCCAGTTTTTCTTCCTGTGATGGGGCAGGGAGCGACGATCCGCCTCTAGAGGTCGGGCGCGGACCTGCTGCTGAGGGTACAGCTCGCTGGACGTCTCCGAGCCCGGGCCGTAGTCAGACGGAGGGTACTGAGGAACGCTCTCTTCAGCTCTGACCATGTCCCGGATGGGCAGGGAGCCCATGGAACGACTCAAGCCCCGGTTAAGGGCGGCCTGCTCCTGGGTGCGGGCCCGATAACGCTCCAAAACACGGTGGGCGGCGCTCCTCCCTATGGACAAAATCAAGATATTAAACATTTTAGAAGTTTAGAAGTTGTCTTCAAACCTTTTTTAAAGCAGTGATTCAGCTGAAACCTATACAAGTTTCCCTAATTGTCAAAACTGAGCTTCTTCAGCCTAATCAGATACTAGCATCCCTGTATCAGCACACACTCGCATCAGACTGCGCAGACTTGAACAGTAATCGCTAATAAACTTGTTTATGTGTATTCTGACACACAGTGTCAGATACAGATAAAGGTAAAATAGCTCTCTGTGGAATAACAGATTCTGCAAAGGAAGAACTGTGAAACAGAACCAGGCAGGCTTATTGACCGCTCGTTCACGTGTTCTCATCTAAAGGAACTGATTCCTTAGAGCGTTCTGACTGGATCGGGTTTGAGGTTAAAAACAGGTTGGAAGTGGTTGCTGGTGCCCCTGGAATACTGGAGGTCTTTCGGTGGATCCGAGCTCCTCTGCAGCCTCACACTACGCTCTGGTCTCTGAAAACACACACACACTCCAGATGGCTTTCTCTCATGAGAACTGTGTTCTTCAGTCTGCACAGTCAGCTCAGAGAGAGAGAGAGAGAGACAGAGAGAGAGAGAGACAGAGAGAGAGAGATAAAGAGTGAGAGAGAGGGTGAGAGGGAGAGAGAGACAGAGAGAGAGAGGGAGGGGGAGAGAGAGAGAGAGAGAGAGACAGAGAGAGACAGAGAGGGTGAGAGTGAGAGAGAGACAGAGAGAGAGAGGGAGGGTGAGAGTGAGAGAGAGACAGAGAGAGAGACAGAGAGTGAGAGAGAGAGAGAGAGACAGAGAGGGGAGAGAGAGAGAGTGAGAGAGAGAGAGACAGAGAGAGTAAGAGAGAGAGAGACAGAGAGTGAGAGAGATTTATTTAATTATTTTAATTTTATTTTAATAATTTTAATTATTTAATTTATTTAATTTATTTAACTCAATTTTAAACAGCATTAATACAATTATCATATGTATCTGTATTTGTATATACTATTTCATCTTTATTATTTTTTCTTATAATCTTTATAAATCTTTTATTGTTTCATTTCAATGCTTTGGCAATACTGTACATGCTCACGGTCATGCCAATAAAGCTCTTTGAATTGAATTGAATTGAATTGAGAGAGAGAGAGACAGAGAGAGAGAGAGAGAGAGGAGAGAGAAAGTGAGAGAGAGAGAGACAGAGAGAGACAGAGAGAGAGAGAGAGAGAGAGAGAGGAGAGAGAGAGGAGAGAGAGAGTGAGAGAGAGAGAGTGAGAGAGAGAGAGACAGAGAGAGAGAGAGAGAGAGAGGAGAGAGAGAGTGAGAGAGAGAGAGACAGAGAGTGAGAGAGAGAGAGAGACAGAGAGAGAGATTGCTTTAATGTGCATCCCAAATGCACACCTCCTCAGCATGACTGCGTGTGTGTGAGAGTGTGAGTGTGTGTGTTGCAGCCATGGTAAAGCCTTTGATTGCTCTGGAGCTAGAAGAGCATGCAGACATCAAAAGGCTTGGCCAGTGTGTTGCCCTGTAGAGACCAGCCCTGCCATACACCTCCCATTACAGCTACTACTGTTAGTGTTATTGCTTTAGTTCCCTCTGCTGATGGTCCACAGCCACAGAAGCACACACGCACACACACAAATGCGCGCACATGCATGCACATTCACAGATGAAAACCCCTGCATACATGCATGTGATCTCTTATTCTTACACAACTCTCCCTTTCATGCAGAAGCGTGTGGAAACCTTGTATCTCCCTATTTCATCTTTTTTTCATAAATCAGTGCTATTCGTGACCCCTTACGTCTGTCTGTGAGCTTCAGAAATCTTTAACCAATGAAAGTATTAAAAAGAGGCCTGAGACATTTGGGAGCAGAGAAGAGTGCAGGCAAACCATGGTAGATTGGAGTAACAAAACATGTATCTTGACTCGTCAAAAAAAAAAAAAAAATCTTACCACCACATTTGAGCTTGATTTTGGTTGAAAGAAAGAAAAAAAGAAAGAAAGAAAGAAAGAAAGAAAGAGACAGGCAGACAGAGAGACAGCTTTTATTGATCCCAAAGGAAATTTAGTTATCCATTACCTTTGTACAACACAATTACACACAATATAATAGCAATAAAATAGCAATAAAAAAAAGTATCTGACCACACTGCAATGGGATTACTTTACTGATTACTTCCTGGAGAAAAGAAATCTCACTACTCATTACTTCACTACGCTACTCTGAAAATGCAGACGAATCTGTACCTATTTGAAAGTACAGAAGCATATTCTAGTGTATTTTCATTCGTTTAATTTGAAAAAAAAAAGCCAATCACAGTAAACCAGGTTTAAGGTCAGTATGGGAATGAATTCAACAATTCCAGTTTAAAAAATGAAGTGGAATTGGAATTGGAATTGGAAAACAACTACGTGAAACTGAATTGGAACTGAAATGAAGTGTTGGGAAGCGGAATTAAATTAGATTAAATTCTGTCTAATACTATCTTTTACTGTTTCAGAGCATTTAATTTGAGATTAAATAATAAATGATGAGTGAGATGTGTATAATTGACACTGGTGGCATGGTATAGATTTGAATACACCGTTTATACCAGTATATTATACCAGTTTGGCTTCATAAATGCTACCATGTGATATGTGATGTCTCAAACCACAAAATAATGAATCGTG
The DNA here is from genome assembly GCA_037974445.1 of Brycinus macrolepidotus. Taxonomy (NCBI): domain Eukaryota; kingdom Metazoa; phylum Chordata; class Actinopteri; order Characiformes; family Alestidae; genus Brycinus; species Brycinus macrolepidotus. Next base: position 35,060,424 of record JBBPCZ010000042.1, read on the forward strand.
TTCATTCATGTATTTCACTCATATAGCTTCACTTTGTATGCATCAAATAATCTACATCCTGAAATCTGGCATCACTGACATTGCATCTCTCAGGCCTAAATATCTTGCCAGCAATAATAAAGACACGTTCCACAGGAGCAGGTAAGGTAGGAATGGCTACAAGTACTCACCTGAAGATGCCATTCCTCCACTGGATCCATGAACAAGTTCACCATAGTGACTGCACTGTGGTTATCTGGAGTTGTAGGAACTGGCCTTCTACAGTGGTCTTCCCAGAAATGTTAGATTTATGAGCCATTTCCAGTTAAATGGTGATTCCAGATCTGATTGTTAATATTCCAGTCCAGGGTTCATACACTAATCAGATTCTCAAACCAGCCCAACCGCACAGACAAGAGTAATCCAAGTCAGTCAAAAATCTCTCCAGTCTAACAAACACAGTATTTCCAATCCAACACTTCCCTTCATTGTCCTTCATTGATATTCATAGGCTGTGAACCTTCACCTTGCATTAAACTCTGGGACAGTACAGTTTTGGACGGTAATAACTAAATTTGGTAAAAATTTTAACCAAATGTTATTATAAACAGTAATGTACAAAATAAAAAAAAAAGGACAAAAAAAAAGACATAACTGAAAGTACTTTGAGAAATGGATATGGGATAGATACATCATACTTCTTTCATGTTTGTCATTTATGTGATTCCTACTATTTTATGTTCACTATTTAGGAAATTAAGTCAAATTATCTGAGAAAGTGGACTTTTGTGAAATGTATTTGAATTCCATTCCATTTAGATTCAGCTGCATGCAGTTCTAATTCTAGTTCCAAATCCAGGTCATGAATTGGAATTTGCCATGCATTCTGAGTTCAATTCATAAATGCCCCCAGCTCTGCAGTAAATATAATTTCAAAAGCATGACACTATACCTGCCTTTGATCAACACATTTATACAACACAGTTACGTGCGATTCAAAATATGAATAACTTATGATCTTTGAATAATTGGATACTAGCTGGTAGAAATTGTTGAAAAATAGATTCCTCAAATTAATATCAAGTCTAGGCTGTTTGGTTGAGGTTTGGACTCTTTCTTCTTCAGCATAAGGATTTTTATCCCTCAGTTTCACATTAGCATAACAAGATGCTTCAGCAGCCTGCTTGAAAAGCAAAGGTGCTTCCTATGATTGCACTAGGCAAGCCGCATTCACAATCAAAGTTAGGTGGTCTGCTGCTGTAGGTAGCACAGGTGCGGTCAAAATCCATAAATCTATGTAGTCTTCCTTCAGAAAGGCAGCTCAAATCTAAGTTTTCAGTATATCTGAGATGAGAAAAAACATTTTTTGCTGTCTGAAAAGCAACAGGTTACATTTGATTTCAGTCTGAAATTGAAAATAGTTGTTGGTACTTAGTAAAAAAAAAAAAAAAAAACAAGCAGGAACACCATCGAAAGCTCAATGTGATGCCTGAAGCCTTCGTGACACGCTTGCTGGATTTCAATGTAAGGAGTCGTTTCTTTGACGACAGCTATTTAGCAACATTATCCTCTAATTTTAAAGAACCTCCACCCAATGTAAAGGTTCTAGAAAGACCAATAAATTGATTATGTGAACACTTCTTACATGCACAGATATCACAGTCAAATATGGTAGAGAGCAAAAATCCTTTATGGTATCTTTTAGAGTATAAGAGTGTGTGGCAATTTTTACCATGCTGAGGCAGAATGCGGAGATGAGCCTGAAAAATGTCGGAATATTTAATTCTGTTTATTATATTACGGATCTAATTCATTTAATTCTATAGGTGGAAACATCAGTTGCTTTTAGGTTTGGACTAATATACATAGTAATAGGTCAGTATGCATATGGAAAAAGAGACGAGATATAAGGAGAGAGTGAGAGAGAGAGACAGAGAGAGAGAGAGACAGAGTGAGTGAGAGAGAGACAGAGAGTGGGAGTGAGAAAGAGAGAGAGAGAGACACAGAGAGAGAGAGACAGAGAGAGAGCGGAATGAGACGAAGAGATGAAGGTGTGACGGGTAGGTAAAGAGTAAAGATGAAAGGTGCGTGAACGGAGTGAAGAAGCCAGAGGAGGCTTGGGGATTAGCAGAGGGAGGAGCAGAAAGGGTAGGAGGAGAGGAGGAAAGGAGCAGAGGAAAAGAGGAGGAGGGCAGGGTGAGGTGACCCTGAGCTGAAATGGGTGGGCACAGGAGCACATCTCTGAGCCTGCTGCTGGAGAGGGGGCAGCTTAAAGATGATTGAATTCTGAATCACACTGTCTTCAAAGGCACACAGGTTTCACACACACACATACACACATGTAGACACACACACACACACACACACACACACACACACACACACACACACACACACACCACTGTCTCTCTTCTCCATTACTCTGACTTTCTGCTTCCCTATCCCTCCTACCTTTCCCCTCTCTTTTTTCATTCTTCATCGCCCCTCTCATCCTCCTTTCTTCTCTGTGGTGTCTTGAGGTGTGTAGTTACTGATAAATAACCTGCAGACTCCGGACCAGTCATCAAAAGCATCCAGCCGTCTGTCTGTCTGTCTTTCTTACCTTCATCCTCCCTTCTCACCAGGATCCTATGACTATCATATGGGTATGTTTTTTAGCTTGTTTTTTCCTGGAACATTGAAATGACAAATTGAGACGACAAACGTGTAATGCAATAATCCACCTCAGTCCCACACAAACAAAAAGTGGAGTCCATAATCCACTGGCATTTAAGAGAGGACACAGCAGACGGTGGAACAAAAGTGTGCATGCATTTTTTTGTAGAGATGGTGAGATTGTATGTTGACCTTAATGACTGTATTTCATGGTGGTGTGTGTGTGTGAGAGAGAGAGAGAGAGAAAGAGAGTGAGAGAAAATGTGGAGTTCATGTACTTCACACCTTGAATTCTCAGTTGACTGAGCAACTGCACACACACACACACACACACACACACACACAAACACACACACACACATACACCCACATATACAGTGTCCACTCCAGGTGGGAGCTGACATTTGGACTTCAAAAAAAGATTTATTTCATGCCGTGTTGGTTTCTCTATCATGTCCATGATGCAATCCCCTGCTTCGCCATGCAGCTGATATAGTCTCTCTCGCTGCGCTACGGACTTTGAAAGGGTTTGGTACGTATCTTGCCCTGATTTCCAACTCTTTCACCTCAACAGAAGGAGACATTGAAATGAAATTTGAGAAGGATAAATTTAAACTAGCAGTTCTTCAACTTTTTTTTTTTGTCTGAGGCCTCCTTTGTGGATATTAAGTGCCTCCAACTCATCCCCCAAACCCCAAACATTGAACCTTGTTCATTTAGCCTTGACACTGCAGATAACTCATGAAGCAGGCATAGGTTGAATAGGAGCTGTAATTAGTTGGCTTGGATAATTTTTGGTCATGTTTACCAGAAAAATTTCTGCGAACCCCTCCCTCGCAGGCAGCCACTGCCACCACATGAGTTGTGATTGATTGGCTTGGATATTGAATTTTACTCATGTTTACCATCAACCACTTTTAAACAAGTACCACTTTTATAGATATGGGCAAAACTAAATTTTACAAATTAGCAAAACAAAAAAAAATTAAAAATGCCCCCAGTTTGAGAACCACTGTTTAAAAATATACAATAAATCAGTTAAGTTCTTGTAGGAAGTGTATTAGTAGGTGTTGTGTAAACCAGATCCAGTCCAGATGTTGCTGTGTAACTTTTAACAGCACAGTACTTTTCTCTCTGTGATCAGAGCTTGCTACTTCCTGCCTTGTCTACACAGCTAACAAGGGATAGTTGCACAGGACTACATTCTACTCCAGCTAAGTTCTAAGTTGATCTCAGTGTGATGCACACTACCGCTGTCAAGTGCAAGTTAGACAAGATGTCTGGTCTGCACCTGACCGCCTCTGGTGTCAGATAATGTGATCCATCTGTTGGCTTCCTTCATATGGCACAGCTACCAGACAGGAGCATAATCGAGTAAATAAAGAAATAGTAACATAGAGTAAGAATGGCCACACATTAGCCAGATACTACTTCTCCATGCTTCAGTATTTTCCTCACAGAGAGCTTACAGCTTCCCCTTCCATGACCTGGGATAAAATCCCACCAGGGATTGTGTATATGAAAATGACAGTAAACCTACTTGACTTGTCTTGATTTTGCTCCATCCTCTGGTTCACTGTTCAGATCTGTCATTAAAATGGAATAATATCTAGAAAGTCCCAAGAATTGTCACCTAGAACTATCTTTTTGGCCTTGGGATGAAAACATTGCAAAACAGAGGTCTTGTTAATTTGGGCATGCCCTTGTTCATTTCACAAGTGGAAGACCAGATAGCACACCTCTATCCAATTGCACCTAAGTGTAAAGTGGCCATTTTTGTCAGATGTGAACACACCACAGCACAGCACACAGTGTGAACAGTGTAAAATTCTTGTCTGCATTTAACCCTAATGAAGGAGCGGGCAGCCAGAAATGCCACACCCAGGTAGCCATGTGTGGCAATGGTACCTTGCTCAGGGGTACCCCAGTACTGTCATTGGCAGTCCTGGGATTCAAACCCACAACCTTTTGATTGCTGGGGCAACTCCCTAACCACCAGGCCACCAGCCACCCCATCTAGCATTTCACACAGAATCGTGCATAAATATAGTGGGACTGCTGATGTAAGACTCCCTGACTACTGTGGCAAGAAGTAGGAGAAGCTCTGCAGAACCATGAGGTTTCTCAATGTGGTGCTCTGAGGTACTGCCATTGCCAGAGCCACAGAAACCACTTCTGTCCATAATAACCGGTGGATGAGGTGGTATATTTGTGGGATTACCATGGTCTGATCGCAACACTTTATAGCCCACAATTCTCACTTGCTGTGTGACCTTAATGTGTCCTTGCAACTTGGTGAGTAATTTGGAGGAGTAAGACTTCATGTCCTGGTGCAAACTGGCAAAACCAGGAGCTTCTATTATACAGATATTGTTGTTGCAGCTTCTGGACCTGAACCAAAATGTCCTCAGTAAGCAATCCATTACACTTGTCTTGAATTTCAAGAGTACTAAAATACTGCCAAAGTCAGGAGAATGTGACAACAGCCTCCTACAGAGAATTGAATTGGAACTGAACAACAGTCAGTAGCATGGAGAGTACTGGTGTTACTCACTATGCTACACCAAGTGTACCTATATATACCCCTTTCTATAATGACCCCAGATCTTTTCAGATCTAGGGGTTACAGTCCCCTGTTCCAGATCTGGAGATTTCAGATGATATTTCAGCAATGATTTGTTAGTAAGTTCATAATGTGTTTGTGATGTGTCTTCATAGTTTATTTCGCTTTTACTGAATCCAAAGCTAAGGCCATGTTCTATCACTGGATGAAGATCCATCATGAGTGAACATTTATAGACACTGATGGCTCGGTGAGGTATTTCAGTGTTTGATATGGAGTTTATTTGTATAGATTGATAGAGATGACATTTCATATCCCATACAAATCAGTTAACTTAGTGTTCAGGTTTGTCTCAGCGCAGCTGAGGCAAAATGAGTCACTGAAGACACATTCAGCTTTACTCTGAATGTCATTCAACCCTCCAAAAAAAAAAACAAAGGCAAACAAATGAAGTTGCAGGGGACTAGCACCCCTTTGAAAAATGTTTTCTATCATTTTGACATTTTGTTACCTATCTTCAGGCCATCAAAATACAAAGTGCTGTACAATGGGGCATTTTTATATACAAATAAATTTATTTTATAACTATAAAAAGCCACCTGATATAATAATAATTATATTGTGTATTGCCAGACAACTATTAGATATTTAACAACCTATTTAGTGACAGTCAACGGGATGAAACAGTTAACTAGTGAATTTAAAGTTAAAGGAGAGTCTAGAAATTAACTCCATTTTCAGCATTTGCCAGACACCCTTATTCAGAGTGACTTACAATCATTAGTTACAGGGACAATGCCCCTGGAGCAACTGAGGGTTAAGTGTTTTGCTCAAGGACACAATGGTAGAAAGTGGGGGGTTTGAACCTGCAACTTTGTGGTCATCAGATTCACAGGCAAGTGTTTTACCCACTAGGCTACTACCACTCTGCATCACCACACAATCAGTTAATAGGATGTCAGTCATGTACTGTTATTTATTCTTTCCATGTTATAAAGGAAACTTGCTCATTTTCATTCAGTTCTTCATTCAACAACATCCAGTGCTAAGCATGAATAAAAATATGCAGTTTATGAAATGAAAGGATAAGTGGTAAACACCGCTCATCTGTATATTTATATGTCCAAGAATAGGTGGGAGGCTCTTGAGTGTCATTTTATCATCTCCCTTGTCTGCTGGATGATTATCTGGTGGTTTTGTTGCTGACAGAGCAGAGATGGAGCATTCTTGTCCTGATGCCCCTACATGGTGACAAAGGACTGAGTAATAGTGAACAGGCAAGTGGGTTCTATGACCATACTGGCCATGTTATCACCCCTGATGACTGGAGGAAGTAGAAAGGGTACATGCAGAGCAGGCTTAGCTCTAATGGCGTTATTTTCCTTTACTGAGGAGGCCAAAGAAAAAAAAAACAAATGGAATCACACAGAAAGCACTGATACAGTGGTGCTTGAAAGTTTGTGAACCCTTTAGAACTGTCTACATTTCTGCATAAATATGACCTGAAACATCATCAGATTTTCACACAAGTCCTCAAAGTAGACAAAGAGAACCCAGTTAAATAAATGAGATAAAAATATTTCATTTGGTCATTTATTTATCTGTCAGTGGCAAAAGTATGTGAACCTCTAGGATTTGTCACACTAGGTGCGTACCTATCCAAGAATAAGGCGCAGGTGCGGATCTCCATACTGTTCTGTGACTTTATTAAAGAATACAAAAACAAAAGCAGGCTCAAGGGCCGATACAAATTACAGGAGACAGGTACACACGAGGGAAGAGTGAGGGACGACTGGTGACGACACAAGGTAAGGGAGGAAATTAATTATACATGAAGGACAGGGCAGAACCAATAAACAAAGAGCATTCATTATATACAATGTCATCACAGCTGTGGCTGTCAGACTAGAAGTTTCTAATGAGTTCAAAGGTGGCCTCTAGTGTCCGTAGACCAGAGATGTGACAGGACCCCCCCCAAAGGCGCCACACCGGGGCGCCAAGGGCCACCAGGCCCACACAAAAAAGAAAAAAAAAAAAACGAGGAGGAGGGGAGGATGGAGGCAAGAAGAAAGAGTCCCCCCTGTGAGCCCCACACGGCCGCCTCTAGTCGGCCTTGCCCTCCTTGGCCGTTCACTCGGCCGAGACGACCCGTGTGGGACCCACTGGTGTCCCGTAGTCCTAAAAGCCACTCCCCTCTGTCTCCTTCGGGGCGTGGCCCCGTTATGACAATGCGGCCCCCCCAAAAAATATTTAGGGAGAACCCCTTGGCCCAGGTAGGGACTCTGAAGGCACCCCCCGACTGACGGCAAATCCCCGGAGCACCAGGGGGTCCTGGCCCCCTCCAAAGCAGCCACTGGAGGGTTGACAGCAACAGGAACCCCTGACTAGGGACAGGGGCTGCCATGGAGACGGGACCTGAGCCTGGGCCGGGATCAGGAGGCGGTGCTGGAGTCTCCACGATATCTGGGACTGGATCAGGGTCGGGATCAGGAGTCGGGGCTGGGGTCTCCACAATGTCGAAGACTGGACCAGGGTCGAGGTCTGGAGGCAGAGCTGGAACCTCCACAACATCTGAGACCGGATCTGGAGCTGGAGCTGGTGCTGAGACCGGATCTGGAGCTGAAGCTGAGACCGGATCTGGAACCGGATCGGGAGCTGGAGCTGGAACCGGCTCTGAAGCTGGAGCTGAAGCTGAGTCCGGTTCTTGAGCTGACTCTGACACCGGATCTGCAGCCAAAGTCGGTTCAGGAGCTGAAGCTGGGACCGGACCTGGAGCTGGAGCCGGGGTTGGAGTAGGGTCTGGGTCATGAGTTGGAGTTGAAGTTGGGTCGGGAGCTGGAGCTGGATCAGGAGCGGGAGTTGAATTAGGAGCTGGAGCTGGAGTTGGAGTTGGGTCAGGAGCTGGAGCTGGATCAGGAGCGAAAGCTGAATTTGGAGCTGGAGCTGGAGTTAAAGCTGAGACTGGATCAGGAGTTGGAGTTGAAGCTGGGTCAGAGGCTGGAGCTGGATCAGGAGTGGGAGCTGAACTAGGAGCTGGAGCTGGAGTTGGAGCTGAAACTGGATCAGAAGTAGGAGTTGAAGCTGAATTTGGAGCTGGAGCTGGAGTTGGAGCTGAAGCTGAATTTGGAGCTGGAGCTGGAGTTGGAGCTGAGACTGGATCAGGAGTTGGAGTTGAAGCTGGGTCAGAGGCTGGAGCTGGATCAGGAGCGGGAGCTGAATTTGGAGCTGGAGCTGGAGTTGCAGCTGGGCCAGGGGCTGGATCTGGATCAGGGACGGGAGCTGAACTAGGAGCTGGAGCTGGAGTTGCTGGAGCGGTGACCGGGGCCTCTGGGTCTTGAGCTTGGACTGGGGTCTCTAGTACCAGGGCTTGAGCTTGGACCTCTGAGGCAGCTAGCGGCTGGGACAGCCTCCAAGGAGCCGCTACCAGCTGCTGTTGAGCCGCTCTCTGCGGCTGGATTGACCGCGGTGTCGGCCTTGGAGGCTCTGGAGCAGGGACCCCCGGAACGGGAGCTGAGAATAGCGGCTGGAACAGCCTCTGAGGAGCCGCTACCGGCGGTTGGGACTGCCATTGAGCCACACTCTGAGACTGGGCCTGTCGCGAAGACCGCGCTGGAGCAGGAGCCTTCGGAGCTACGGCTTGGGTCTCTGGACCGTGAGCTTGAGTCTTCGGAGCAAAAAAGTGAGTCTCTGGAGCGGGAGCTGCGGTTAGCGGCTGAAGCAGCCACCGAGGAGCCGATACCGGCGGCTGGAACTGCTGCTGGGCTGCTCTCTGAGGCTGTACTTGTCATGGTGACGGTTCTGGGGGCTCGGAGTCAGAAGTCTCTGGAGCGGGAGTTTGGGACTCCGAGGCGTGAGCTGCGGCGAGCAGCTGAAGAAGCCACAGTGGAGTCAGAAGGGCTGGGACTTGCATAGTAGCCGGAACCTGGAGCAGATCTGGAGTCTGGACTGGAGTTGAAGTGTGAGTTGAAACCAAAAGGTGGACTGGAGCCTCTGGAGTGTGAACAGAAGCCTCCGGAGCGTGAGCTGAAGCCTCCGGAGCAGGAACTGAGGTCATCGGCGGGAGCCACCTTCGAGGAGCCGGGAGGGGTGGCTGATCTGTAGCTGGAGCGTGCTGCACCGCCTCTGGTGTCCCCGAGGGCTTGAGCCGCTGAGTAGGCACGGGAGTAACCGGCTTCCGCGCCTTGCGGATGCATGAGTCCGCACGAGGCTTGCACTCTACTCCTCAGACCGGCAGAAACGCCGTCTCTCCGAGCGAGCCAGGCCTGGATAGGATGGGACGATCTAGGGGGGACTTAGAGTCCTCCTTAGACAGCAGGTCAGTGGATTGGTGACGGAGGCGTCGCGGCTTTCTTCAGCCCCTTCGCCTCAGAGACACGGAGCTCACCTCTCACGAAGCCCCAAGTTCTCGCGGGAGCTCCTTTCCAGCCGGGTCAGAGACGAAGCGATCCACGAACACCTCCGGAGCCAGGATCAGAGGCGCATCCGCCCATCTGCCGCTCCAGGTATTCCACTCTTCCTCATCTTCTGAACTAGACCCATACCACCAATCGGGGTAGGACTCCCCCTCATTGTCGGAGTCCACCCAGTACACCAATCTCGGAGCCGTGAACCGACTTATCCAAGTCGATTCACCTCCACGCTGATTCCAGCGCGAATCCGTCCACCGACTCGCTGAGTCCTGTGTGTCCACCGGGATATCTGCTGCGCCTTTTTTACGGACCAGTCGTTCTGTCACACTAGGTGCGTACCTATCCAAGAATAAGGCGCAGACCCGGTCTCTTTATACTGTTCTGTGACTTTATTAAAGAATACAAAAACAAAAGCAGGCTCGAGGGCCGATACAAATTACAGGAGACAGGTACACACGAGGGAAGAGTGAGGGACGACTGGTCACGACACAAGGTAAGAGAGGAACTTAAATATACACGAAGGACAGGGCAGAACCAATAAACAAAGAGCATTCATTATATACAAAGTCATCACAGCTGTGGCTGTCAGACTAGAAGTTTCTAATGAGTTCAAAGGCGGCCTGTAGCGGCCGTAGACCAGAGACGTGACAGGATTAGCAGGTAATTTGAAGGTGAAATTAGAGTCAGGTGTTTTCAGTCAATGGGATGACAATCAGGTGTGAGTGGGCAGCCTGTGTTATTTAAAGAACACGGATCTGTCAAAGTGTTAACACATGTTTGTGGATGTGTATCATAGCACGAACAAAGGAGATTACTGAGGACCACAGAAAAAGGGTTGTTGAAGCTCATCAGGCTGGAAAAAGTTACAAAACCATCTCTAAAGAGTTCAGACTCCACCAATCCACAGTAAGACAGATTTTGCACAAATGGAGGAAATTTAAGATCATTGTTACCCTCCCCAGGAGTGGTTTACCAACTAAGATCACTCCAAGAGGAAAGCGTGTAATAGTCGGCCAGGTCACAAAGGACCCCAGGGTAACTGCTAAGCAACTGAAGGCCTCTCTTGCACTGGCTAATATTAATGTTCATGAGACCACCATCAGGAGAACACTGCACAACAATGGTGTTCATGGCAAGGTTGCAAGGAAAAAGCCACTGCTCTCCAAAAAGAACATTGCTGCTCGTCTGCAGTTTGCTAAAGGTCAGGTGGACAAGCCAGAAGGCTGTTAGAAGAATATCTTGTGGACGGATGAGACCAAAATAGAACTTTTTGGTTTGAACGAGAAGCATTATGTTTGGAGAAAGGAAAACACTGAATTCCAGCATAAGAACCTTATCCCATTTGTGAAACATGGTGTTGGTAGTACCATGGTTTGGGCCTGTTTTGCTGCATCTGGGCCACGACAGCTTGCCATCATTGATGGAACAGTGAATTCTGAATTATAGGAAAATCTCAGGACATCTGTCCATGAACTGAATCTCAAGAGAAAGTGGTTCATGCAACAAGACAACGAACCTAAGCACACAAGTCGTTCTACCAAAGAATGGTTAAGGAAGAACAAAGTTAATGTTTTGGAATGGCCTAGTCAAAGTCCTGACCTTAATCCAATTGAGATGTCGAGGAAGGACCTGAAGCTAGCAGTTCATGTGAGGAAACCCACCAACATCCCAGAGCTGAAGCTGGTCTATAAGGAGGTATGGACTAAAATTCCTCCAGGCCGATGTGCAGGACCTATCAACAGTTACCGGAAACGTTTAGTTGCAGTTATTGATGCAAGAAAAGGGTCACACCAGATACTACAATGGAAGGTTCACATACTTTTGCCACTGACAGATATGTAATATTGGATAATTTTCCTCAATAAATAAATGACCAAGTGAAATATTTTTGTCTCATTTATTTAACTGGGTTCTCTTTATCTACTTTGAGGACTTGTGTGAAAATCTGATGATATTTCAAGTCATATTTATGCCAAAGTGTAGACAATTCTAAAGGGTTCACAAACTTTCAAGCACCACTGTTTACAAAAAGGGTAAATATTTAGGTAGAATCAATGATTGAGTGGCCAATATCAGAAAAATTATTCAGCAGTTCCCTCTAACCAGCTTTTAACAGAAAACACTACTGCCTGGTAGAACCACAAAAGCATATCACACAAACCTCTCTCTGCTTCTCATACACATTTACACAAACACACAAACACACCTCTGTCTCTAAAAACATCATATTCTTGGTCTTCCTTAGATGTATATGCAATAACGCATGCTGTAAATAAGTAGGCCTACTGATAAAAAACAATTTTGCCTGTTTCATTTTTGGCCTGTTCCTTATTCATCAGAGGTGAATTGCTTTCATTTTAACATTCAGACTGGGCCAAGTTAAAAATACATCAAACACCCCCTCCCTCAGACAGGAAAATCTCACTCGCAATATCTTAATTGAAATCCTTATCTTAGTCCAGAGAAAGACAGGGTGAGAGAGAGAGAGTGAGAGAAAAAGAGAGAGAGAGAGAGGATGAGACAGGGAGAATAGAAAGAGAGAGAAATGGAGAAATGCAGGGAGAGAGAGGGAGAGGCAGAGATAAGGAAAAAGCTTCCTTTGCGGTTGGCCTGTGTTGGCGTGCCATTTGCAGTTAGGCGTCTGATATTTGACGCTTGACATTCACAGGTGTTCTTTTTACCTGAGCGCAAAATGTTCTCTGTGTCTGCGGCAGACTGCGGCGAAAGTTTGCAGGGGCAGCACTGAGAACCGAGGTCTTCTCACAACCTAATGAGAGACTGCAGGGAGCGAGGAAGGAGGAGAGAGAGAGAAGAAGAAGAAAGGGAGAGTTTCTTTGCATTAGCGCCTATGAAAGCACAGAGAGTACTCTGTAGCTGGCAAACCGCTGATAAATTCCCTTAAGCTAAGCTCTAGTCTCACTCTGAGCGCGTGCGCGTGTGTGTGTGTGTGTAAGTTCTCATCTGCAAGCACAGTTTTCTCTGTTGATGCTAACTCAGAGCAGCGCTGTCTGGTTTGATGGCGTTTTCTTCATGTTGGGGAAAGAGACGAAGAGCGGAGCTATTGATTCCACTACTCTTATGTCTAAACGCCTACGTGTGTGAGACAGCAAGACCTCAGCAACCCGAGAGAGAGAAAAGGAAGAGATCATAAGAGATGTGCTTATGTGCCTCAACATACACATTCTGTAACACGTGTGTTGTTTTATGTGTATCTATTGTGCTGCGAAAAAAGAATACACTTTCATTTATTTCCTGTAAAAAATGTTTTTTAAGTACAATTTATTCATTTTTAGTGTCGGAAAAAGCAAGAGACATACATGTAAGAGAAAATGACATCTCTAATGCTTAGTATAATTTCAAATCTAGCTTTACTTTTCTGTGCACCCTTCTGCCACTACATCTTCCATCCTGTTTTACACCAAACAGTTACAGGTGTGTTCTCCCAATAAAAGTTTCACACAAACAGCTACCCACATACACCTCAGCTGCCTTGTACATTTCTTTTTCATGAGCATATAAAACAAATTAAGGAAAGATTTATAAGGAGATTAGAGAAAATAATGGGCAAATTGATCTAAATCATTATTGGGATTAACCTTGATGGTGAGAAAATGCAGTCAGCTTCTAAGAATGAACTTTGGAGGTGTTTACAAGAAATGTAGAAAAATATCCTTGCAGATTTCTGCCTCCAGAGCAGAAAAGAAGCTGTAATAAAGGCAAAGGAAGGACGTTTGATATTTAGTTGTTGGGGCTTCTGTCTAATTTTCTGTTACATAAATATGTTTTACTTGTTAAATATCTTAAATGTGTGTTTTTTCCTGCCCATCCTGCAAGCGCACATTCCAGCTCTGAGGCAGTGCATATTCGGTTTTCCTCTCTTTGCGAGAAAAGGAGGAAAAAACTGTGGCCATTTTGCTGCTGAACTATGTGTCCGTTCAGCTTTATGTATTTGTGGGTACATGTTATATAGGCCTGTTGGAGTCATCACAGACTGTTCTGAGCTACATTTCAGCAACACACTGGTGTGATTACAGTTCAATACTGTCCTTCTTGGATGAAAACCTCGCTTCTCTAAAATTGCATTTTTTAAGGAAAACAGAAAAATGTTACCATTTCTTCAAGGGCTAAATAAGGCGCACAAAAATGCATCATTATAATAACAATAACTAACTGTATCAAAATTAGCCCACTCCTATGAAAGTTTTGGTTCCAGAATGTATGAAATTTATTTTTTCAAGATATATGTTGTTGGGATTGCAAGAGAGTACAAATGACCTCTCCCCCAGCACTCAGCACAGTGCTAGCCATCGTGGGTGTCTGTTAGCTGATGTATCAGAATTGGCAGTTAGTATTCTCCTTATTCACATTAGCTGATGTTGCATTCACAGCAGTTCAAGATGTGGTGGTGCTTCACGTGACTCAGAGAAAGCACATACTCCCAGCATTAGTGGTCCTGTGCGAAAACGCTGCCATTCAGCTGGATGGGCTCGCCATGGTCCCTCCAAAGTGCACACATGCTCTAAAAATCCACTTCCAGGACAATGGGGACACACAGCACATGTGTCAGGGCATCCAGGCTACCATCAGCATCTCCAACTGCTTTTGACAGTGAGGAGTCCTTTCCAGATGTGCTAAATCACTTCTACACACAATTTGAGTCACAGAACAACATGGCAGAAAGGAAGACCATTCCTCCCCCCAACGACCAAGCACTTTGCCTGACCTTGGCTGATGTGAGGAGAACTCAGTGTTAACCCTTGGAAGACTGCTGGACCAGACAACATTCCTGGCCAAGTTCTCAGATGATGTGCAGATGTCCTGCCTCACTGTCTATCGTCCTGGGACACCCTCATGAAGTGCTTTGAAAGGCTCGCTATGAGGCACATAAAGTCACAGCTGCCAAACAAATTTGCACATTATCTCAATTTTTTGACAAATTACACCATCGCAACCACCTCCCTGTGCAACTGGATCCTGGACTTCCCAACGGGGAGACCTCAGTCAGTCACTATTGGGAGCAACATCTCCAGCACCATCAAACTGAACACGGGGGTCCCACAGGGCTCTGTGCTAAGTCCAGTGAAGTTCATGCTGCTAACCCATGACTGTGTGGACATTCACAGCTAAAACCACATCAGGTTCACCCAGAATGTTGTTTCATCTCACTGTGTAATGTGTAGATGTTTGAAAATAACAGTAAACACCTACTTGACGGGACTTCACATTTCATTGATTCCAAATGATTCTCTAATTTTAAATTACTGCATGTGCTTTTATTTTATCTATCCCAACTAATTAACAGCAAGTTTGCAGCCTGCTCCATTGATTACTGAGACTACTGATTACCAAAGCCAATGTCTCTGCATATTTTTTTGTTTTGTTTTTTGTTTTTTTTCTACAGGGTTATCACACACTCCAAGATCTATCTCAGTCCAAGCACAGGGAGTCATTATTCTCACATAGTGGGCATTTGGGGTGTTAAATACCAGTGTGGCTCTGTAGCCGGAAGAGAACAGAAGCTCAAAGGGTTTTGACCTTTCTCAGGTTACAAGCTTGCTGGCTTGCGCTGAAGCTGTGGCCTTTTCAGCCTCATCCCACCCCTCTCTCTAACTCACCTCTTCCTCACAAAACTGGACCGGCCTGGCTGGGTTACGTAAGGACAGTACAATGATGTAGAACCTGCCTGAAACAACCAAAACTTTCAACTTTGTGATGTGATGTAAAAAATAATAAATGGCCTACATAAACCCACATTTTGATTTGTCTGTTCTCATTAGTGTCACATGGCTGCACACCAGAGGTATCCAGTTTAAGAGCATATATGAAAGTCACTCAATTTTAATATACAAAGATCTCATTTTTATGTTCACTTAACAATTTTGGCCACATTTAAGCAAATAATCAGATTTACAGTGTAATCTAAACAGAATATACCACTGGCAAAGTCTTACACAAACTTTCACTCTAGAAGTGTTCCTGTGTCTCTGTCTACATTTATATTAAAAGCCTTGTTGCTCCAATTCATGTGGGTATATCCTTACAAAAAATGTCACATGCATGATCCACGTGTGTCACATGTACTAGCTACAAATGAATGAACTTACATCACAAGTCTCAACTGAAAAGAAATTCCTCTGATTAGCTCTCAGCTGTTCATGATTAGGGATAAAACAGCCTGATGCATTAATGCTTTTGTAGCTATTACTGACGCTACCTTCAAGATAGCTGATGTATATATGAAAGCGGCTCAGATCTGATTTGACAGGACCGGATTTTTCACATGGCAGGCCTGTGGCAGGATCAGTTAAACAAGGAAATTACTGAGGGAGCTCAGTCTTCAGGCTAGGAACCGATTCTGAAATAGATGATATATAGGTAACAGACATACACTATATGGACAAAAGTATTGGGGCACACCTCTTAATTATTGAATTCAGGTGGCCAGTGAAGGGCCATCTTAATGCTTCAGCGTACCAAGACATTTTGGACAACACCATGCTTCCAACTTTGTGGACACAGTGTTCGGGGAGGAACCTTTTCTATTCCAGCATGACTGTGCCCCAGTGCACAAAGCAAGCTCCATAAAGACATGGTTGGATGA
>JBBPCZ010000042.1:35077052-35088866 GCA_037974445.1 Brycinus macrolepidotus
CTCAACCCCATCCAACACCTTTGGAATGAACTGGAACAGAGATTGCGAGCCAGGCCTTCTCATCCAACATCAGTGCCTGACCTCATAAATGCTCTTCAGAATGAATGGGCACAAATTCCCACAGAAACTCCAAAATCTTGTGAAAAGCCTTCCAAGAAGAGTGGAAGCTGTTAGAACCGCAAACTCCATATTAAAGTCAATGTATCTGAATGCAATGCCATTGAAGTCCCTGCTGTAGGAATGGCCAATACTTTTGTCCATAAAGTGTCTACCTATATACACATTCATAAAGGTACTTACCATGACACTTTCTGGCCTGAAATGAAATGACATCAAAGTTGAAAAAAATGACTGTTTCAAACAAGCATGAGTCATGCATGGGTTCTGTACATGTTATGTGGCCCTATGAACACTTTACTGCAGTTCTTGGAAGTGACATTAAGAGTGTACATTCCTGCTGGAACGCTGTATATCTTATGGATAGAAATGAGATGAAAAGCTGTCCATATATAAACAGAAAATGAACCAAACTGAGTGTGGTAGCATATCTAATAGGCTTATATCAAGCAACAACATCCTGAAGGTGCAAACAGCATTCTCAGGTGTAAATCTATGTACTTCTGATATGGGCAGTTTAAAGGGAATGCTATCCTGCAGGACAAAATAGGAATGCAAAGCTGATAAGGAATAGTTTTTCAAGTTGAACAGCACTGACAAAATCAGATCTGTGTCACATTTAGGCAAAAAAAAAAATCCAATTTGTGCCACTTCAGTCTGGGAATATGAATGTAACTTCTGTGTGCATCTTTTCAAAACCATGAAAAGAAGTGGGAAAGAAAGAAAGAAGGAAAATAAGAACACTCCAAAGTGTGTGTGTGTGTGTATGTGTATGCGTGGTGGTATCTGTGTGCCAGTGTAGCGTGTAATAGAGAGCAGTTTGAAGTTAATTGAGAAACAGACACGACACCAGCGCGTTCCTCAGGCAGTGTCCCACAAGCACAGCACATTTCCCCGGTCCAGTCTGAGCACACACCTAAAACTCGTCCGGCCCTGGAAAAGTCACCTTCTGAAGCCTGATGCCTGTTTGAAAGCACTAACAGAAGAAGTCAAATTCAATGCAGTCAAAGTATTTAACATCCACCCCTCTGCTGCTGTGCAGTCAGGCTCTCTCACACCAGTCCAGTTAGTTAGGGAGGATTTAAGGAAAGGGTCAGGGTGCCTCCCTGTGGTCAGGAATACAACTGCAGTCCCAGGGCTTTCATCTGAACTACAGAAGCTGTGAGTCACCAGTGAGCAGTAATGAAACTGACTGTGAGCTCCAGCTCCACACACATACACCAACACACACACACATGCTCACACAATTCCTATGAAAGTCATTTACACTTCAAAGGCCTGCCCTGCATGTGTGCATCCGCATTTAAACACACATACACAAACACACACTCACACACATACGCACACACACACACACACACAAACTAACAAACTCCACACTGCATGGAAGCTTCCTCTCCTGCTACCCCTCTCACTGCAAGATATCTCACACACACACACACACACACACACACACACACACACACACACCTTTCAGCCCCTGGTCTGCACCTCTCCCTATCACACATACACAAACACACAGAGACACATTTACATCATATTTCCTTTTGGCAGTATTAAAAAATAAGACAGCAGGCCTTAGGTTGCTATTATGGACCAGCCAGGTGTGTGTGTGTGTGTGTGTGTGTGTGTGTGTGTGTGTGTGTGGGTAGGGGGTGTTCTAATAAGAATAAACATCTAGTCAAGTCAAGTCTAATTTAATTATATAGCACTTTGTTATAAACAAAGGTCATCCAATGTGATTTACAGGAATAGAAGAAAAACACAAAAATTCATTCATTCGTTCATTTTCTGTATCCACTTAATTCTTACAGGGCTGCGGGTACCCAGAGCCTATCCCGGGGTCTACAAGCGCAAGGCAGGGACTCACCCTGGGCGAGGTTGAAATAAGATTTTCAAGGAAATGTATACAATTTTCCACTTTCTCCATATACAGTCAGCCAAGACATGTTCAGAGTCCAAGTTTTGTGTCCTTATTTTGGCACCAGAGTTACGATTCTAATATCGTAATTCTACCTTTGTCTGATAATGTAACTCAAGTCTGTAAATACAACCCCAACATTTCTCTCAACCTGCTCAAACTGCACCCAGCCCTTCACTGAGGTGGTGCAGACTTGTCAGTGTGGTTTAGGGCACAGCGTGATTTACTGTGAGATATAAAATGAACTAAACCTCACCATTTAGCTTAATGCTGTGGGTAGCCATTTGAAATATGTAAGACATTTTAGCCAAAGATGCAAATATGAGCTCTAAACATGTCTTGTTTGATTGACTACAGGTGTTGTCGTGGAGTAGGTGGAAACCTGTGTAGATTTGATTTTTTACTGAACTATTCCTTTAACCCTTACAATGCAAGTGGCACGGATCCATGCCATAAGCACAAAAAATGGTAAATTGTCATCATACATAAAACAACTCCTTCTATAGAAATTCCCCCAATTTGTGTTAATGCTCGAGGTGTCAGACGTCATGCTGAGCTTTGTTTGGTGTTCCTATGTCATGCAGAACCAAAATGATTGTAATTAAAAAAAAACCTTTAATAATAATAACCACTACTGGGGTTTTAAAAATGACGTCACATGCAGATGAACATAAACATTTTATTTTAGGTTTTAGAAACAAATGGAAAAAATCACACGATTTTTGAACCTGGGAGAACTTTTAGGATAGTCTCCGCCCACAAGTGGGTGGGAAAAACCCGGAGAGGGAGGAGGTCCAGAGAGCAAAAGAGCAGCGAGCGAAAGAAGGGCGAGCGTGTAGGAGAGCAAACACCGGTTTTAGACTGTTTAGACTGAAGTGTATTCTTATAACAAGATCATAGTTATGAGATCAGTACCAAGTAACCCTGTGTCCTCATTCATGAGTGAGGTTTTCTCATTCTCACAAACACGCCCCAGGCCTGTCCATATTAGCACTCTAAGCCCTGTGGTTCTTCTCCAAGTCTGCTCTAATAGATTCACTGACAATTGTGGGCAAGAGAACTTGGGTACTAAATTTGAAAGTGTGTTTATGGCACGGGCTTGTGTGACATGCATATTCTGCATGTGCTGTACCTGACGAGATTATCTTATCACTCATACTCTTCTTTTTGTTGTTGTTTCTAAGAGCTAATTGGCTTATCTACAGAGGCCCCATATAGTTTATAGACATATAGCTGCATGCTCAATGACTTCATGAAAAAGAATTTTAACTTGCACCTAAATACTGTCCACCATGTTTATGTTGACTGCTGGAAACAAAACCATCCACTAAGACTGGTCCTCACCTTAACCTCAAGGAGTTTTAAGCAACAAGCCATTGCTGAGGGTATTAATACAGTCTTTGGATGTAAAAGGGCACAGACTTGAAGAATTTGGAGGTGAATTTTAGGGGGGATAGTCTTTTTAGGGAAAGATTACCAGCACCAGAAGTTTAAGTTGTCCAAAGACAAGGATTCTCATTAGATCAGACCATAGGGACCAGAGTTAGCTAGCTATCTACCTTCATTTTGGGATGGACTGCAAAACAACCAATCCTTATGATGACCTGTTTACCAAGACAAAGAATATAGGCTAAATGTAACACACCTTAATATATTTATATTTTATTCAATTCCACTACACATAGATATACACAATAGATTACAGTCACTTGATACTCTATATAATATACACTGTGCAATATTCGAAAGCCCTGTAAAGTGAGACACTTTACTGGTCTTGTTCTGAAGTGAATGGCTCAAGGGAAAACATCTGGCAAAAAATCAAATTTACATAATTTTCCATTTACCCCAGATGTGGTCGATCAGGCAGGACATGACTGGAGGCCAAATTTTGCTTCTTTAGTTTAGTGCTGGAGCTAAGAAGCTAATGTTGCTAACAAACACTAGAAGTAAATAGTCACCCAAATAGCTCCAAATAATCCAAATTGTGTCCATAATAATATATCTTTCTTTCAGCCTGCTCAAACTCATCCAGATGTTCATTGTGAATGTGGTTCGGACTACATCTAGGATAAGAGGAAAAAAAAACTGTGAACGTGATTTTTCACTAAACTATCCATGTAAGTGGAGAATAAACTGGATTACTAGATAAAAATAGGCATAGATTAAGTTCAGCCTTTTTATTGAACTGGCAATTCATTAGTAGGCAATTTGCATAACAATGATTTCTTTTCACTTACAAAATAATTAGGTTAAATAAAGGTTAATAAATTACATGTCAAATTAAACTTTGTTAACGTCTGCTTATGCAGTTGTTTACAGTGAAAGTCAACGCTGACTTAAATTAAAAAAAGTAATAAAAATTAAAACAAAGCCAGTTTAAAAGCGGGGGAGACACAGTGAATATTTTGTCCTCCCCTAATAAAAGAGGGATGCGGGGTGCTCTACTTGCTTCATGATTCTTTACACCCCCACCTCTGAAACCACCAAAACACACACACACACACACACACACACAGAGACACACTGCATGCGCATGGCCCCTATGGGAATTTCTTCTCCCAGTCTCAAGCAGCTCCATGTTAACAAAATGCAATTAAACACCCGCTGCTCCCAGGTATTGATCATATCTGTCTCTGAGTGCATGTAGAACAACAGCACCAATATTCAGTTAACAATCCCCACACTACCATAAACCCTCTCTCGCTCCCAATCTCTATCTAAGTCTCTCTCTCCCTTACTCACTCACTCAGTGTGTGTAGAACACCGGTTAACAACCCCCACACAGCCGTAAAACCCACCCTGGCCGCCGGAAATCGCTCTGATCCATGTCTGATCAACTCAATCACTGCCAGACCTTAAAACCCAGCAGATTTTGCTGATAGTGAGAGTTAATGGAACACAAAGGAGGCAGGGAGTGCTCTGCAAAGGTGTTAAACTAAAGCAAAGGCACAGACAAAGTCTCTGTCCCTTATCTGAGCCTTATCTGGACTGGAATTTAGGGCAAAGCACTAATGACTGTGTCAATGATCGCCTACGACGTGAGCTTAATGTTGGTGAAGCATATCTGATTCTTTTGTAATCTTGGCTTAAATGAAACTGATTAAGCTGAAATTATGACCCTAAATGTGACTAATCAACTCACCATTTGAATGATAAAAGGACACTGTTTAGACATACAGATTGTAACCAAAAAACAGTGTTCAAAACAAACATCAGTGGCAGCTGGAATAAAGGAAAGAGCAGTAGTTTGTGTTAGACTCCATGAATCGAGTTGTTCCTTAGATATAAGGGTCAGGTGTGGATTGATTCTGTCCACTTGCTGACCTTTAAGACTGGATCTGAAACAGGCCAGTGATCAAAGAGCAGGAGAGATGGAAAGATAGAGAGGTAAAAAGGAGTAAGGGAGAGAAAATGGTGACACCATGGAGACACACATATCTGAGCAGCTTGTATATTTAGGAATGTTTGTTGTAGATTCATTCAAAATAACATGGCAACATAAACCAATCAGCCATAACATTAAAACCACCACCCTAAAATTGTGTACGTTCCTCTCGTGCCATCAAAACAGCTTTGACTCATTAAAGCATGGACTCCACAAGGTGTGCTATGGTATCTGCAACAAGATACCGTAGTAGTAGATTCTTTATCCCTTAGAACTCTGAGTACATTAGTAAAATCTGATTTCAACAAATAAAAATAGTCTAAAACCGGTGTTTGTTCTCCTACACGCTCGCTGTTTGCTGCTCTTTCGCTCGGCACGCCGCCACTCGGCCGCTCTCCAGACCCCCACCCCCCACCCCCCACCCCCCCGTGGCGTTTCTCCACCCACTTGTGGGCGGAGACTATCCTGAAAGTTCTCCCGGGTTCAAAGATCTTGTGTTTTTCCTATTTGTTTCTTAGACCTAAAATAAAAGAATTTTGAGCATTTTTGTTCTTTATGGGCATTTGCGTGGTTCTATGTGACATTGGAACACCAAGCATCAACACAACTCAGGAGTTGTTTTGTCGTATGACGACAGTTTACCATTTGTTGTGCTTCTGGCATGGATCCATGCTGCTCACATTCTAAGGGTTAAGTCCTGTAAGTTGAACAATGTGGCTTGCAAGGATCAGACTAGTTTGCCCAGCACATCTCAAAGATACATGATCGGATTGAGAACCAAAGAGTTTGGGTGCCAAGTCAACACCTTGAACTCTTTGCTATGTTCCTTAAACCATTCTTGAACATCGTTTATACTGTGACAGTGTGCATTATCTTGCTGAAAGAGGTCACTTCCTTTATGGATTATCATTGCCAAGAAGGGGTGTAGTTGGTCTGTAACAATGTTAAGGTAGGTGGTACATGTGACATTAATACCAAGACCCAAGGTTTCCCAGCAGATCACTGCCCAGAGCATCACACTGCCTATACTGGCTTGCCTTCTTCCCATAGTGCAACCTGGTGCCTCCTCTTCCCCAGGAAAGCAACACACTCACAACAGTTCATCCATATGATGTAAAAGGAAATACACTAGATCAGGCCGCCTTCTTCTGTTTAATTTCAGATTGTTAACTCTTGGTGGATCTCCTCTTACTCTCTTTCAAAGTTTTGTCTCTCTATTCAGATCTGCCCTTTTTTATCGATCTCTCTATATGACCTCTTGCATTCTCACTTCTTAACCTTCTCTGCATTAAAGGTATTATCTGTCTGTTTCTGAAGATAGAAAAAGAGATAAACATGCAGTTTATGGATTATTCTGTACTTCTTATGAAATGAATCTGCAGGTTAGGTTGTTATGAGACTGAAGAACTGAAATGTGAGTTAATGTACAGGCTCTTAGGGCTTTAATAACCAGAGAAAACATTTTGTTTGTTTTTTTTTTTTGTTTGTTTTTTGTTTGTTTTTTCTGTGGTTGAGGTGTGGATTTGATGAAAAGGAACAGACCTTAGATCAGTGTTAAAGGCCAGTTTACACAAGTCCATTTTGCAGCAGCCAGCAAAAAAGGTCAACTGAACTCACTTCTACTCACTCTCACTCTCACTGCTTCATCCCCCATTCCACTCTCATTTATCCATCTCTCCATCTGACTGCTTTCGTCCTCGTGTGACCTTCTTGGCATTACAGGTGACGATTTGTCCATAAAACTATATATAAAACTGTAAAACTATATATATGCAAAAACTTTAAATTTGATATATAAATATAACTATATATCTGACATAAACTAGATATTTGACATGTTTATGTCAAATTCTAATCTAAAAATTCAAATTTTACCAGTAATATTACAAATTATTTTTTTTTTGCAGGTAATACATCAGTTCTGGCTTTTCATTCCACTAGTATGAATTCGATTTTAGTGTCTTAATTCAATGTCAGATAAAATTCTGTCCAACCTTTGGTCGTGTCCATTTCACAAGGCAACATGAACTGCATTCCTCTAGCATGACTGCAGCCATGCCATAATATCTATACTAAAAAAAAAAAAAAAATCATTCTAACTTCCAAATATTCAAACCCATATCCACCCGCCACATCCATTCACACATTCTAATGGTTTTCTCTCTTATTTTGCACCTGCTTTAAACTGCATTGCTATGAAGTTGCTTCTCCACTTTTGTCTCATTTCACATTCTCCTCCATTCTCTCCCATTCATCTTGTAGTCTAGTCACTGGTACATAGAGCTAATGTATTCAATTAATCACATAACTGCATCGAGGCGGCACACATTGCTTTCCCAAACATTCTGTGCGCGCGCACGTGTGTGTGTGCGTGTGTGTGTGTGTGTGTGTGTGTTTATTTGTTTGTTTAATGATTCAAGCTCTTGACCTCCTTTGGCTCCTTCTGCTGTAACTTTGGGTTTGCTGAGTTCCATTCGACTGCAGAGTATATATATATATATATATATATATATATCTATGGGGGGGTGTGTTTTCTCTCTCCACCAAGAGAGAGAGAGAAAGAGAAAGGGGAAAGAAAGTTTGAGTATGAGTGTGCATGATGAGGAGCTGTATATGAGGCAGAGAGTACGCGAGGGTTGTGTGTATATGAGGTTAACACAGCGGGGCGTCGTCCTTTCAGATCTCTTTAAATCCAGCCCAGGTCTTCCCTCCTTTCAAGCCTGATCTCCCTGTCCTCCTCTCCCTACTTCTCCTCTTCTCCCTCCCTCCTTGCTTGAGAGAGAGGAATAAGGCGAGGAGGCTCACTTTGATCTGGCTCCGCCCCCTCCTGCTTTGGCCATGCCGAAGTAACTACCAGGAGATGATCCCCTCTCTGAAGTTTGGCAGGTCGATAGGGACAGCGGGACATGGGAGGGTGGAGGCGTCAGTTCTTCATCCTTTATTTTTTTTCCTCCTCCACTCCATTGCCTTCTCTTTTTTTCTCTCATCTGCATTTGCTTCCAATCTTGGCTGCATCTTCATCAGCTTCTGAAGGAACACACGGCAGTTTAGCGTCTTATCAGCAGAGGTAAATCAAGATAAAAGATAAAAATGATCTGAAGGTACTGCACCTACTGTAATTTGAATGCTTAAAGGCCATCATAAAGACAGGGCCCACCCTAGTCTGATCTCGGTTGTCCTTAACAGAAAAGATACACGTTGGCTGCATTAGTCTAAGGCACTCCCTAGTAGTATGATGTCATACAGTGTCAATATACCAGAAACCAGCAGAAGCAGTTAATGATCTTGTTTTTATGGGGTTTGATACAGTAAAGTGAGTAGGAGAATGAAAATCAGCACCCTCTGTTGGACAAAACTGGAAATACATTTAAAAATTCTTTTAAGTTTTTAAAGTTTGCTTGTAAGTAGTGTTTGTAAGTAAGTAGGTTTTCTGGAGTCGTGTCTGAATCTCAACTCTTGAAACTGGAGATGATAGAGTTGACTCCTCAACTACACATAAATTTAAGCAAGACATCACCATTGATTATGATGTTTGGAGGAAGTTAGATCTTTCTAAATGTACACTATCCACTTTTTTGAGCAGCTACAGATTCAGACTTGTGGAACCACCTCTTTTCAAATTAGTGGGGCAAATACCCACCATTTTTTGATTGAGCTCAGGCTGCTTATTACAAAAAATCACTACTAGCATGAACTACTGACTACTTAGCATGAACAAACAGCACTGAAGTTAGCTGCAGAACCAATAAATTAAAGCTGGGGGGCAAACATATCCCCATAAATAAAATCTGAGCCTTTAGTGAGAGGACTACTACTGCTAAATGGATGAGCGAATGCACTCTGTCACAGTTTGTTACCACACAATGTGACAGTTACTTGATGTCACCTGCAACATTTCTTACAGCTAGCTAAGCTACAGAACGTTCTTAAAAGATGAGAGCTTGTAAAATCTCAGAGGAGCTCTGTTCACCTTGGTAACTACCCAGCTAACAAGCAATTCAATGCATATGTAACCGTGGTTTGTAACTCTAAAATGACAAAATAAAAATGTAAAGTGGCCATTTTTGTCGCATCTTAACTCCTCAGCACAGCACACAGTGTGAAATTGTTGCATTTAACCCATTCACCAAGTGAAGCAGTAGGCAACCAACAACACAGCACCCGGGGAGCAGTGTGTGGGGATGGTACCTTGCTCAAGGGTACCTCAGTGGTGCCATTGGCAGTCCTGGGATTCAAACCCATGACCTTCGGATTGCAGGGGCAACTCCCTAACCACCAGGTCACCAGCTGCCCCAATATAAGTAAAATATAAAAGCAACACAGTCCACGTTAAGCTGAAATTGCTACCTAGGCCATGAAGATGAGTTGTTAAAATGATAAAAACATGTTAGCTCACAGAAAGCTCCGAATGTACATGCTGAACTTGACCAAATGATTTTAATGCAACCATTAAAATCAATGGGGATGTAATTTCTCTGCTGACAGATTTAAAAGAGCAGCTTTTCTTTTTTGGGGTTCTGTATTGGGCCTTATGGGCCCATATGGCTCAATCATATAAAAGTAAAATAACTGTTTTAATTATCCTCAGGTACTGATACAGGGCAGATAAAGTCCTGTAACATAAACAATTCACTACTTTCCACTTATGTTCACTGCACATAAACAAACTTAAGTATTAAATGTTTATATTCTATTGTACAAAAATAAGACATGTCAAACTACATTAATGACAAGCTTTGCAATTTGTGAGCCAACTACTGAGACATCTAAAAGCGTTTACAAAGTGCAATTATTGGACATAAAGAAAAGCAGTGGTCTGCTTTGTGGCTTTCCCTCAAGAGTTGTGGATTTTAACATGCGTATTACACGCCCCATTGCACTGGGTGACAGTCGAGTGTAATACACGTAATTTAATCCTTTGGTTTATGAAAAACTGCAAAGGGTGTTCATTCCTCCCATTCTTTTCATTAATGTCATTCCATGCAGTATTCATAGCTGCCAAAACATCACCCTTACAAGTTATTATTATCTTTTTTTGTGTGTGTGCCTGAAATAGCCGTCTATAACTCACTGCAGCCCAAGCTGAAAGGAACAAGCAATTCTCAGCCTATCATCTGTTCGGCCACATTTGCAATCAGTCTCCATGGGTTAGCTCAGGCCAAGTAATCAAAATAGCAGAGTTCTCTGTATGCAACCAGCAGAAAATCCTTCTCTGTCTAGAAAAACCAGACTCCATTTTTTTTTTTTTTTTTTTGCCCCCTATTTAAAAAAGTGACAAACCGTGGTAAAATCAGTTCTAAATGAATTTAAGCATGATGGCTGTTGATTATGATATATTCATTTATTAATATGCTACCCTTGTCATGTAAGAGACCCTGAATCCATATATAGTGTCACTGAAATATGCAATACTTCTCAAAGGGAAAATCTCATTCTCATGTGGAACGTATCTCAATAAATCAACAAGTGGGGAGCTATTAATCATAGATAAGTACAATATTATGATAGATGAGTCCACAGAAATATATCTCATTATTAACAAAGCTGGAGAGCATGAGCAAAATTACCCAAAATGTGGGAGTGAGCAATGAGTTCTCCTCCATTATAAATGGAAAGATGAAACGTACTTAATGGAACCTAGTTGTTATGTCGCGCAACCGGTAAAAATGACAAGCATTAATGGGACGGTCCTGCCGAAAAAGAAAAAAAAAAGTAATATTGCATGCCAACCAGTTACTGTATACTCACAAAAGAATCAAGAACATCAGAAAGGCCATGGCCATTGCTGATTCCATTCATCATCCACGTTAGCACTTTTGGCCACATTTATAAATCTGCATTTTTCTTGTATTGTTTTACCTCTAAAGTCCAATGAATTTTCAAATTCTCTCCATCCCATAGAAGGTGTTTTTGTCACTGTGCCATTAAATGTAACTTAATTTTAGAAGGCCACAATTTTATCTTGCTTCGTAACAGCCAGGAACAGTATGTTTAATCATTTATCCACTCTAAAATCTCTGCTACAGGCAACAACACTGCATATAACTTCATCATGAGTGGGTGGGCCAAACTTCTGCAAGACAAGTGATATGTAAATGCTTTCATGATACAGATGATTTCATAAAAAAAAAATGTTTCCAGCCTAGGCTCCATGTATGGACTATGTTGACTGGGGAGTGAGTGGGACACTGTAAGGACAAAAGTATTGGGACACACATGTTTTTCTGGGTTTGGGTTAGGCCCCCTTACTTCCAGTGAAGAGCAATCTTAATACTTTAGCATACCAAGACATTTTCGGCAATGCAATGCTACCAACTTTGTGGACACAGTTTGGGGAGGAACCTTTTCTATTCCAGCATGACTGTGCCCCAGTGCACAAAGCAAGCTC
>JBBPCZ010000042.1:35117406-35127769 GCA_037974445.1 Brycinus macrolepidotus
TTGTAAACACCTCCATTGTACAACAAACTAAGTGGTTTCCACCCGTGAGCAGGTGGAACCTTTTTTTTTTTTTTTTTTTTTTTTTTGATTAGTTCAGCATATAAAACTGCTGTCCCTGGAGCATTCCAGTGCTTTGTAGTGCGATTGAAAGCAGCCAACTGACTATGGGTGGCAAGACACTATCTAAAGATCTCTGGGAAAGTTGTGGACATTCCCAAGTCAGAAGATGGATACAAAAAATGTCAAAGTTTTTGTCCTTAGGAGCACAGTAAAGTGTATAAGAAGTGGAAAGTGTTTGGTATTACTAGGACCCTCCCCGGATCAGGCCGTAACTGGAAGGAGGAGCGAGGAGGAATCTGGTCGGAGAGGCTACCAAGAGCCCTGTGGCAACTCTGAATCAGTTACAGGAATTTATGGCAAAGAGTGGTCATTGTGTGGATGAGACAACAATATCACAAGTGCTCCCCAAACATGGCTTGTATGGGAGGGTTGCAAGAAAAAAAACACTCTTCATGAAAGGCCACATTAAGCCTCGATTGAGTTTTGCTAAAACACACCTTGAAGATTCTGAGGTTAAGGGGGAAAAGGTGTTATAGTCAGATGAGACCAAAATCAAAACTATTGGGCTTCAACACCAAACGGTACATCTGGTGGGAAGCCAATACAGCTCAGCATCTAAATGAATGCCAGACCGACAGTGAAGCATGGCGGTGGCAGCATCCTGCTGTGGCTGTGTTTCTCTGCAGCAGGGACTGGGACACACGTCGGATTCTCGAGGAAAACCTGCTGCCCTCTGCCGGTAAGTTTTCAGTGGGAAGAATCTTCACCATCCAACATGACGACCAAAAGCTCTCAGCAAAATTGACCCCACAGTGGCTGAAGGAGAAAAGGTTGAATGTGCGTGTGTGGCCCAGTCAGAGCCCGGACTTGAACCCCACTGAAAATCTGTGGAATGAAGATTGCAGTCCACCAGCGGTCGCCACCCGTCTGAGCTGAAACGAGTCTGTAAAGAAGGGCGGGAAATCCTGCTCAGTCTGGATGTGCAGAGTTGGTAAAGAAGTTTCCCAGCAGACTCAAGGCAGGAATTAAAGCAAACTGTTGCAATCATACAAAAACAGTAAATACCGCGAGAAAAATAGTTTTTGTGTCTTCATTTCAGGCTCCAAAGCAACATGTGAATATTTTAAAGGGCTTTTTTATGATTCTTTTGTATACGCACTGTAGTTTGACTGGTCACATTGGGTCGTAAATAAATAAGTGTTGGCATTTACAGTTAACCTTTTTACATCAAACAACTCTGAATTTTTTAAATGTCTTTATTGAACTAATTAAAAAAAAATAAAAACGAGTGCAATCCCTCTAAGATTTATATGAATCGTAATCCGCATCTGTGTAATTTGTTTTCCAGATACACGCAGCCGCCTGCAGACCTGATTGAGTGGTTTGAGCCCTTCCTAGATGATGAGGAGGTATGTCGCCACGGGTAATGCTTTCCTCTTTCTTTTACATTTAAATTAGAGCAACATAAGTTGTTTCATGTTTTACCGCTGAGGGTTGTCACCACCTGTAACAGACCTCAGAGCTGCTGCAGGAGGATAGAGTGGTAACATGGACTGTGTTTATTCTTTTTTTTAAAGCAGTTCAGCCGTCTTGACACTATTGTACACCAAATCTTTCGGTTAATTCTAGCAAAATATGGCAAATTGTCTCATTTATATTAGGACAACAATTCTGAATGTAAAATCAACAATTTGAGATCAAAACACCATTATTTTTTACAAAGTGGTATCACTTTTACCATTGATGTTCATTCATGTCAGTGATCAGTTCTTTGTCCCCCAAGTTAATTTATGCATTTTCTGATGGAAAATGTCTGGAGTAATTTGCAGTCTAATTAAAACATTTCTTCAAGGGGGGTTGATATTTACCATATAACCTAAATCAGGCAAGTTAAAAGTTGGGAAATAAAACCCCCGGGGCTGGGACTGATGTTCTGTCTGTATTAATGCAGTGTTGAGCTCTAGACCTGTAACAGGTGGTCTGGAATCCTCCCCCCTGACGGCAGATAGACATGGAATGGCCCTCGTGGCTCTGAGAAATTAAACTAAGCTAATGTTGTACGCTGTGATACACATTGCTGATGTTTCACCTTTGCCTTCAATGGGCTTAATGTTCTTCTGGGATTAGGTTGTTTGCTTCTTTATCCGGGTTTTGGGACGGTGAGTTCGCCTGCCGGGGTTTATATTTGCAGTCAGGGTGACAAACTCCAGTCCTGGAGGCGTTAGATTGTAGTGAATTTCCCCGATTTAACATTTGTCTTTCAACCCAAGTAATTATGAGCCATATGCTAAATTAATTAGATGTTGGGGTGTGGTAAACATCCCTCCAGGACACGAGCCTAACACCCAGATTTAGGCAGTTACTGTTCGTTGGATAATAGATGGTACGATAGAGGTTACACGGTTAGGTGCTTTATCTCACATGGCTCAAAAGTTTAATACCTTATCATTAGGAAGGAAAGGGTTTTACTGGTCATAAAATTAAATATTATTCATGGGATTAAATAAATCACTAAGCTTTCACATGAGCAGTGGGGTGTATAAATAATTCTGCAGCATAGTTGTCTTAAAATATGATCTGTTTGGAGGCCCGAGTCTAGTGTCGTCCCATCACCTTTGGAGCGATAAATTAGAGTATAGGACGTAAAACTGTTTTTGGATGTTTTCCAGGAAAGAAATTGGAAATTGGAAATTGATAAATTCTAAATGATAAGTGGAATATAATGGTTTTTAATTTATCTAGTCTTTATAAATTTGATGGATTAAACTCACTCTAATTATCCTTTTAATTCATTCCAGCCTTTTTTACTAACGGTGGGTTTTTTTTTTTTTTTTTTTTTTCCTCAGTATATATTATGACTAGGTTGTGAGATTGATTGAATAGTCATTATTTCGACGTGTAATCATGGAGCTGCAATTTACAACAGCAAACATTTAACTTCATATGCATGAAATTCATAATTATGACCATGTATGCATTTGTAAAATCTGCTGGGAAGGATTTCCCCTCTTTCTGTTATTCTCTCTATATTTGTGTGCTAAAAGCTCCCTGTGGTGAACGTTCAGACTGAACAAGGCTTTACAAGGACCTGCAGCTTAGCTCCTTCTTTCAAACCGCAAAGTCTTCATTAAGCTGCTTCAGTGAGAGTGTACATTTTAATCAATTAATTGTAATCGTGGCAGCCCTGGAGTTCCTAGAACCCTTTATTTTTACTAGTTGTAGTACCTTTAACAAACTAAGAGAAATCTGGGACACGGTACCACCAGTGGGTTTACTTTATTACATATCAGGCCTCAGGAGAGGAACCTAAATTTAGTTAAACTTAAGACTGTTTAAGGACCCTACGATACCCAGTGTAGTGGTATCAGTGAAGTAATACTAATGTAAGAAAAAAGCCATTTGATTATAGTGATGGTCCTGAAAGAAGCTCTGCAGAGCTCCAGCCAGGATAAAAGTAGTTTTAGTAAATGTCTGAGTTTAATTTGTACCCTCTGTACCTTCTCAAACACCAAAAAAAAAGAAGAATTTTTCATGTGTCTGGTCCAGTATATTTGAAGCCCTGGTTGTGTGTGGATGTGTGTAAGCCGCAGTTCTGCCTCTCTGGCTAACCGCTGTTTTCTTTCTCAGATGGCCTTATGCAGCAGGTGAATGGGATAATTATTCTCAGCACTGCAGGTTTGCGTGTAAACAGACGGCGCTTCCCTCTCTTCCAGCCTGCCTCGTGCATAGCGTACCTGCACTGTAGCTCCTCGCCAGGGTTAGGAACCTTATCCGTGACTGAATGATATTTGAACATCTTTAGTAAAAGTGAAGAATGGCTGAACACATTCAAATACACCAAAAATTAGACGTTTCTTTTTTTGCAGCTTAGTTCACACTGTCAGCTGTTCCTCACTCTACCATAACCATGTACATCTCTTACAGCCGAGCCAGCAGCCAGAAACCGCTCTGTGAATTGAGCCTTGAAGCTTCCATTGTTAGGAGGAAAAAAACATACATAGAAGAAGGAACAGGTGAAAATATCATAACCTGGTAAAAAATGTAGATAATGACAAATAACTAACTTTAATTCAGCTACTTGATAAATAAGCAGTTAGACTAATACCTTATAACCTTATAACTTATTGTAATGTCATATTGCCCACCCCTTTACATTATTTTTTCTGCAATTAAACAGGAGTATGTAGACTAATAGATCATTACCAATAAATAATTAAATTTACTATATAGGAAATTTAATGTCCAACACATGGGTCTGCAGTGCAAGTACTCTGGGCAGAGATTAGCTTCAGACTGGTCCGTCTCTTCATGTAATATCAACGCCATCTTCTACTCATTGTTCCACACTGAATTGAATGTATGAATATTAAGCTTGATGAAAACAGAGGTGAAGTTTCAGTATTTGGTCGTCACAAACAGGATCTGATACTTGGCAGGGATTTTGCAGATCAGTGTTTTCCTGTTCAAAGTTTGGAATTCTCCTTTTGTTGCTCTTTGCTTTCTCGTGCTCCAGAAAACCTGACTCAGCTCATTCATACATTGTCAAGATCTTCAGGAGTTTGTGTGTTAGACATTTGGAAGCACAGTGCAGTGTTATACAACCCTCATGTGGACAATGTTTTATGCTGAAATCCTGAAGGGCTGAAGAATTATCGTTAATTCATTATCGTTCACTGCTCTAAAGCTCCTTATAGAAGAATTTGAAATGGCTGAGTTGAATAAGTTGTCCTGAAACAGAGAAAGCCCTGAACTCTAACGTGCAGGAGACCTCCAGGACTTGAGCAGGAGAACAGTATTCTGTTGGTCATTAGTGTGAGATTAATGCTTGTGATTGTGTTTGTGTGATCAGGAGCTGGACGTGAAGGCGGGCGGCGGGTGTGTGATGACAGTCGGGGAGATGCTGCGTTCCTTCCTTACTAAGCTTGAGTGGTTCTCCACACTGTTCCCACGGATACCCGTGCCTGTGCAGAAGATGATTGACCAGCAGATGAAGAGCCGCCCTCGCAAACTCCCTCAGAAGGAAGACAAGGAGGACGAGGAGGATGGGGACCAGCACCGCTCCAGGTACCCCAGCCGGTGAATCTTAGAGAGGGGTGCTGGAAGATGTATTAACTTGTTTTTGGACTGTACACAAGTACCTTTCTGCTCAGTATTAACAGGAATTTGAAATATACTTTAAAATGTAAATATTAATGTATTAATTTATTGTGCATTATTGCTGAGTACAGTAATCAGTAATGTTGACTGTTGGGGTCATCAGTGGGCAGATATGTTCATCGAATGTTCAGAACTAGTATCACCATAGTAACAACACTTTTATTGCTATTGGTACCAGAGCACCTTCGTAGCTATCGGGTCCGTCTCGAATGAAAGGCTTGTGGACAAGGTTAGGAGAGGCCTTGCCAGTGCTGGTGTATAATAAGGCTTTGAGACAGCCTGAGCAGGGTGTACTGACGGGTAGGTTGACTGAAGGTCTCAGACTACACCAGTCCTTTTAGTTTTCAGAAATGAAGCGTGAATAGAGGCTTCCTTGGCTTTGAGGCACGCTTATTGTCTGTTTGGTGTGTTTGTAGTTTATGCTGCTAACTTGATTGTGCTGTCTGTGTGATGTTTGTCACTAGAACGCCTAGGAGAACCCCAAGCCCCCGGAGATCACCAAACCGCTCGCGCAGTCGCAGCCACCAGAGAGACAGACATGGAGCCAGTTTTGACCGTGAGCTGGAGCGAGAGAGAGACCGGCAGCGAAAAGAGAGAGAGGGAAAAGACAGGGAGAGGGACAGAGAAAGAGACCGAGACCGAGGGGAGAGAGACAGGGATAGGGAAAGAGAACGACGACGTTCCAGAACTCCGGACCGAGGCACCGAGCGACGCAGGAGCCGCAGCAGGGAGCGACGCCGAAGTCGCAGCTCCACCCGTGAAAGGAGGAACGAGAGAAAAGAGCGAGAGAAAGAGAGAGAGGGAGAAAACGAGAGAGAGCGCAGTCGCCGGAAAGAGCGGGAGCACAAAGAGCGGAGCAGTGGAGGAGAGAAAGAGAGGGAGCGCTCGAAGGACAAGAGGAGCAAAGGAGAGGCTGAGGAGCGGCGCCACAAAGAGGAGAGAGAGGAGAGGAGGCACCGCGAGGAGAGGAAGAGCAAGCGCTCCAGCCGGAGCCGCAGCAGAGAGAAAAGGCACAAAGCGGAGCGTTCCGGCCGGAAGCGTTCCCGCTCCCGCTCCCGCAGCCGGCAGGAAGTTGGAGAGGAGAAGAGCAGGAAGCGTGAACGCAGCCACAGCAAAGAGCGACCACATAAGCGCAGTCGCAGCAAAGAGCGCCTCCACCGGCGAGAGTCCAGCAACGGCAAAGAGCACCGGCCCCGGAGCGCCAGCCCAGAACCGCCCGACAGAACACACGGCAGCCGGGCCGAATCACCCTGAGCTCCACACACACTTTACCCCCAGCCCTGTTTCTGTATGTATTCTAGGACAATGAAATGAAAATAGCACGACATCCCTGGAATTTTCCTTCTGTTAAGTCAGTCCATGTAGATTTTACCCAACGTTTTCTGTTCCTTCAGGAGGATTCCTTCCTCCATCAGTCATGGACATGATGTAAAATTAAAGTTCTTTTTAAATGTTTGAGGTTTTGTTTTGAGGAAATCTTCCAAAAAAGGTTTTGTATATAGAGTACGGGGGAATGTTTTAAATCATACAAAGGACACACGCAGAGTAAAGTTGGTGAACCGCAGCAGTGTGGACCTCCTGAAATTGTGCTGTGTTCAGGTCATTTCTCTGTTGCATCTCATTTTCCTAATAAAAATCTTGTATGAAAACAGATTTTTCAGAGCTGTCTTTATTTGTATTTGTAGTACTCAAATATAGCAAATTAACATTAAACAAATTAAAATTTTCTTTTCCTGTATTTAAATAGCTAACACTTGCACAGAAAATACAGAATATTTAAGTTTCTCTTGCTGTTTTATTTTATGTACTTCTACTTGTCTCACATTAACAGACTTCAGTAATTGGTGGGGGGAGCAAAGTTACATATATATTTCTTAGGACTGTGACTGATCTAGAAAAGAAGCAGAAAGATCCTAACCATATTTTAAAAATGCCCATCCCTGGTTAAGCTATTTGGCCTCCGAGTTGAATCTGGTGTGTCTGAGCGAGGAAATCGCAACCGCTGGACTCCCTGAGCGGAGCCTAGCTCCCGTCCTGTTCAGCCTTTTCTGTGGAACCGTTCTGTAGATCCATTAAGAACACGTGAGGTGAGCGACGTATCCGGCGTAACGAGAACTGGAGCACAGTCTCTCTCTCCCCTAATTCCTGAGGGCAGTTTTAACTTTGAATAACATTAGTATTGACTGCTTTATGCTGTTAAACACAAAAACTCATGTTTGTAATTAATTTTTATGGGAATATTTAATATACAGTTTGGCACTTATCCATGATGTAAATAAAACTCCCCTTTTACCGATTTGTCCAAATGCTCTGAGGTTTGTAGGGGTTGGTTCTTTTTAGCCTGGGGGTTAAAGCTCTACCTCTATTTTCACAGTCTAAAAGACCTTCAGCACATCAGACGAAGTTAAGCAGTGCAGTCCACAAGAACCCCCTCTACTTCTCTACATTCTAAATACAAGTGAAATGAGGCAAGCATTTGCTGTAAATTATTCTGAGGGAATTAAAAGGAAACTCAGTTCTGCATGAATGACAATGCATGAGTTTGATTAGATGCAAAGTTGAAAGCTTATATGTATATTAGCAGTCGTTCACTGTTAGACGTGAATGGGCTCGTCTCTAGATCCAGTCCCTTCAGATGCATGACTCACGTTTCCCGGAGTAAAAATGCTGATCCAGGGCCAGTTTTTCCCTTATTATCTTCCCAACATCTACATTCTGAGCTGATACTAGATCAGCAATCTCACCCTCGAGAAACATGATCCACACATGCCTTAGCTCAGCGCGGCGGTCCGGATGCACACAGGGTCCGAGTACGGCCCGCCGCCGCGGGAGTCTCTAGCAGAGAGCGAGACGCAGTAGGTCGTGGCTGGTTTGAGCTCTGAGATTATGGAGGCCTCTCCGTACACAGTCATGACGACGGGTTTAGATGAACTGGACTGTTCCCGGATCAGCAAGGAGTAGAACTCTGCCTGCTCCACACGAGTCCATTCCAGCCAGAGAGCGTCGGGCGTTATCATGGTGAACCGGGCCTGCGGGCCGGTCGGCTCCTCTGTGGGCGGAACTTTGTGGGTTATATGATTGTGGTGTTCTTTTGTTACAGGAAAAAATATGCAAACAAGTTGAATGACCAAATCTATTGAAAATCATTTGTTTTAGCAAATTCAGGTTAGCTGTAATAATTAATTATTATAATAAACGAGTACAGTTTCAATAAATTGATAACATTATAATAATGGATGTTTGGCTTCTCTCTTGCAGGGATCCAAACTCACCCGTTTCTGCCTGTCTCAGGTCTCTCCTCCGGCGAGCTGCTATCACTGAAAAACGTAAAAACATAAATGTTCTTGAATAAAATGATCATCTGCCTAAAACCTATTTGTGAATATCCTGATCTCTAGGTGCACTGTTCATATTTCCCACCCAGTTCTTCTTCTCCAGACACACCTTTAAGCCCTTTTAAAATATGGAAGATTCCAACTTTGAGGAACCACTTGTATTCCAAGTAATTAAAGTTACAAATATGTATGTAAATAAAGGCTAAAGACATTTTAAACACAGAAATGTAGTCCTTCCATTTAACATCTTATGAAAATGTTATAAAATGTTATGAAGTGTTTAATTAGTCTGATACACATTAAGAAAATTTACATTTCAGTGACAACATTCACTTAACTTTGTTGACACATTCAGCCCTACCAAATATCTGGAATAGTCCACAAATCACATATTCAACAGGAATGAACATTTTCCAAATTTCCTAAACATTATGGGATGAAGAAAAGTAAGTTCTCTGATTCTGTTTAGTTTGTTTTTAGTGATTTTGGGAGGTTGACTGCCAAGGTCACTTTGAAAGTTCCACCGTTAACTAAATTATAGACTGAAAGTAACTTCCTGAAACTACATTAAAGGACACAATTAGAATGTCCTTACTGTCTTCATGCCATTAGCATGACTGCTAGTTCACCATGTTTGTGTAATTTTCTAATTCTGTAATAAAAACTCATTCAAACTACTGTCAGCAAAAGAAGCCTAGTAAAAATAAGACATTACTTCCAAGAGGGGTTAACATTTCTGAATGGTTAAATGCATGTTTTCTAAGATTCAGCATTTAAGGAAAAAAAAGGAAAAAAAGAACATCACCCTTAACGCGGTAAAGGAACGAGGACTGCTTTGGTTTAGCAACAGTGCCGTGTTTCTCACGAACTGCTCGGACTCACCCCGAATGTCCGCCGTGCCCGGGCCCTCGCCGGCCGCGTTGCTGGCGGTGAGGATGAGGGAGCTGCTGGTGTTGGAGATGGTGTTGGAGATGGTGTTGGAGGTGGAGGTGGAGATGGAGATGGAGCAGGAGAGCCCGGGGGTGCTGCACAGCTCCCTGCGGCCGCTGGGGGAGAGCTGGTAGATGTGGTACATGGTGGCGAACTGCGAAGCGCTCCACGACACCAGCGCGGAGGAGTTAGACACAGTGAGGGAGACGGAGACAGGAGGACAGGGCACTGCGGGGGGAGAGGGGTTATTACAGACACTTAAAAGGAGATACAATAAACCTAAAGGGGTAACAGTGACAGGAACAGGGCAGGAACAGGGTGCCGTCTGAGACTCCCCGCGGTGCGTCTGTCTGTCTCCAGCTGGTGAGTTCAGCCTGCTTGAAGTTGCTTGATGTTTTCTAAGTCTCCTCCTTGCTGTGGAGCCACTGACCTTGTTGCTAGTTAGCTTAGCCAGTTACCTGAACTGCTTTCACCTTTTAATAAACTGCACACAAACACACACTCTGCTGCACACAGACACACACTCTGCTGCACACAGACACACACTCTGCTGCACACAGACACACACTCTGCTACACACAGACACACACTCTGCTGGACACAGACACACACTCTGCTACACACAGACATACACTCTGCTGCACACAGACACACACTCTGCTGCACACAGACACACACCCTGCTGCACACAGACACACACTCTACTACACACAGACACACACCCTGCTGCACACAGACACACACCCTGCTACACACAGACACACTCTGCTACACACAGACACACACTCTGCTGGACACAGACACACACTCTGCTGCACACAGACACACACTCTGCTGCACACAGACACACACCCTGCTGCACACAGACACACACTCTACTA
>JBBPCZ010000042.1:35127869-35138124 GCA_037974445.1 Brycinus macrolepidotus
GTTCTTCCCCAAACTGTGTCCACAAAGTTGGAAGCATGGTGTTGTCCAAAATGTCTTGGTCTGCTGAAGCATTAAGACTGAAGTAAGGGACCTAGCCCAAACCCTGAAAAACAGGTGTGTCCCAATACTTTTATCCATACAGTATACGTAAATGAGCCCAGTTCTCGCTGGCTGTTCTGTATTGTGTCTTATGCAAAAAGTAGTCTGGATTGAAACAGCATAAACGGGCATGGCTAAACTGCTGTGTGCTGAACACACAAATATATGGAAATGCACAGATTTTTTCCACTCTTAACTCTTGTAAGAGAAGCAGGAAAACTGTTGTGGCATCTTAGAAGAAACTGTTGTTATTTGACTGTTTGATCCTAGCTGACCTTGCTGGCTTTCTGTCTGTGTGGCCTCCCTCTGGTCCTGCAGGGGGAGCTGGGTAGTGGTGAGGTCCGCTGAAAGTAGACATTACTGGGCAGCATAGCTGAGTCTGACTGGGTGGAGCGCCTTCTGCTGGACCCTTCTGACTCTAACTGCTGATCCCACACCTTGAATCTAAGACGACCACAAACACATAGAAAGTCTGTTTTTTTACCGAGGGGAGAGTGGACTGATCGACTGACAGATTTGAACACTGACTGACTGATTACCCTGGAGGAAGACTGTTGCAGGATCCATAGCTGGTCTGAAGCAGAGGCTTATGGAGAGGATGAGGTGGCAGAGGAAAATGTCTGTCCATCAGACTGAGATTCTCCCCTGTAGTGTAATTCACACAGCCATGGCATCACCAACACATTCACAAGAAATCTGTATCTATAGGTGTTGCTTATGAACAAGTAAACTAGAATTAATTTGCAATGGTATAAATTGCTGATTACAGTGTTTTCTTCGCTCTGTGTTTATTCTTTGAAAATGCAAGGGCTGTCATGATTATTCAATAAAAAAATTAATCATTTAAAACATACATTCTCAATGAACAGGCGTAGCGATTACTTTGCAATCTGAATGATAAACAAAGAGTCTGCAGGACATTATGTTCAGCAAATTCTCCACAAGGAGGAGATATTAGCGCTTAAATTGCTTTTTTGTGCATCAGTGACAGAGAGGTAACCAACACCAGCAGGATCTCACAAATGCACATATACACTGATTAGCTACAACATTAAAACCACTGACAAGTAAAGTGGATAACATTGATTACTGTGTTACAGTGGCACCTGTTCAGGAGTAGGATATTTTAGGCAGTAACTGAACAATTAGTGATGTGTTGGAGGTGATGTGTTGGAAGCAGGAAAATTGGTCGTGCTTAAGGATGAGCATGACTTTGACAAAAGCCAAACTGTGATGGCCAGAAGACTGGGTCAGAGCATCTCCAAACGGTAGGGCCTTGTGGGGCTTCCAGTATGCAGTGGTTAGTACCTACTAACTAAAAGTGGTCCAAGGAAAGTGAAGGAACACCAGTAAACTGGCTACAGGGTGAGTCACTAATGAGTGTGCAGAGCAAAGACTGGCCTGTGTGGTTCAATCCCACAAAAGAGCTACAATAGCACAAACTGCTGAAAACATTCATGCTGGCTGTGAT
Organism: Brycinus macrolepidotus; assembly: GCA_037974445.1. Taxonomy (NCBI): domain Eukaryota; kingdom Metazoa; phylum Chordata; class Actinopteri; order Characiformes; family Alestidae; genus Brycinus; species Brycinus macrolepidotus. The sequence goes on from JBBPCZ010000042.1 coordinate 35,129,440, forward strand.
AGAAAGGTGCCAGAACACACAACAGCTTGCTGACTTTGGGGCTGCATAGCCCAGACTGGTCAGAGTATCCATGCTGACCCTGTCCACTTCTAAGAGCACCTACAATGAGCATGTAAGCATCAGAACTAGACTATGGAGCAATGGAAGAAGGTGGTCTGTATGTCTAATCCACCCAGTTTACAGGACTTAAATGATCTGCTGTTAATGTCCTGGTGACAGATACCACAGCAACACCTTCAGAGGTCTTGCTGAGCCCATGCCTCAGTCGGTCAGAGCTGTTTTGGTGGCATAAGGGGGACCACTACAATATTAGGCTGCTGGTATTAAATGTTATGACTGATCAGTGTATATTTGTAGTTATATTTTGAAGTTATATAATGCAATTTGTACTTCACAAATGTTAACTAAAATGAAATGTTAACGAAATAAAAACTATGTATATATTATATACTGAATCACCAAATAATCACTAGATTACTTCACTACTCATTTAATCAATAGTCACAGCCTAGAAAGATATTAAACATAAAACATATAGTCATCCCTATACATATATAGTTAAAGTAATTTGAAAATGGGACAATGACTATAGGTTTAGAGACTTAGTCAGGTTCTCACCTGGTGGTCTGTACCCAGCGTTGGCTTTGCTTCTGCTACTGGTTAGTTCAAACCTGGCATCAGTTCCGTGATTAACTGGCCCAACACTGGTTCTGCTGCTGTGGATGGTTGGCCCAGTGCTAGTTGTGCTGCTGTATTTGGCTGGTTCAGCACTGTCTCTTCTGCTGTCACTGAGTAGCCCAATGCTAACATTGCTGCTATGACGGCTTGATCCAATGCTGACATTTCCACGAACACTGGCTGGTGCAACACTGGCTCTCTGATAGCTGCTGTTGGGTCTAGAATGAGGCATATCCTGGGACAGACTTTCTAATGAGGCTGCTGAAAGAAGGAAAGCACCTTGTGATAATAGAATACAGGATAGGACTTCTGAATTCTGTAAAAATCCTAAAAATGTTTGTAATTGTGTTTGCATTATGGCCAAAATGGTAGCATTATAGTGGAAGGAAAATACATTACATAAAACATACAGTTCATTTAATTAAAAACTTGTATTCGGTCCATTCATCATGAAATGCCACCTGCATTTTTACTTAGTGTGAAGAAATAAATTGAGGTGATATGACAGGGGATATATGCATGTTGCAAGACCCCAGAACATCTTATAATTAAGTGTCTTGCTTGGCAGAACATGTCAACCTTAAGTCCCATAGTGGGAGATAAATATTCATGTGGTCAATATTCTGTATATCTTAGTGGAATTTGCTTATAAGTTTTCTCTTTACATTAAGTGAGCTGAGTAAAATCTCTTTAGGGAAATGTTTAAGGATATTATACCCTAACCAGCATCAGAACGTCATTTTTTTCCTTCACATTTTTTCCTAAAGCTTTTAACTTAAATATTAATAAATAAACACATATTTAAGATGTTTTATGCTTAGCGATGGTCAAATCAGGTCCCATCAAGCTCTAGCGTGTTCCAGTCGTTTGTGCTTTGCCCTAAGCCACTGATTCACTATAACTAAGCTGTATTTGATGACAGCTAGTGATAACATGTTCTGACTGCACACACATTTTGGTGCACCAAAGGATAAGACACACCTGTGGAGGAATATTTTAAGTCATGTAGTCTTCTCCTGGAGGGACTTCTGGAATGAGTGTGTTTGCCTTCAGTGTGATCCGATTCCCCATTGTCTGTTCCTGAGAAAAATAAGAAAAACACTTATTTAAACAAATTTGACAGTCCTGTTAGTAAGTTAGATGCAGGAATAGACTTTTACCTTTGCTTTTATTGGGCTCTGTATCAGAGGAGTTCCAGTCTTCAACCCTCTGAAGGGTCAAATCTTTGTTCAGGCATCTGCTGCATGAACAGATATCCTTTAGCAACATACTTCAGGGCAGTGGTTCCCAAGCCTACACCTGCAGTTTTTGTGTCATTCCTGCTCAACCACTTTAACTGAGGAAGGGCTTATTAATTAGCTTATTATATGGTGTAGGTGTATTAGAGAAAACACTAAAATGCAGGACAGGTGTACAACAGGACCAAGACTGAGAATATTAGAGTCATTAGTACACTTAGATGAATCATCACAGCCACTGGTTATTTTTCCATGTTACCTGCTGGAAGGGGGTCTGTGTTGGTGTCGGGGACGAGGACGATTTCTTAGTCTCTTCTCCTGTGTGTACATATTGCTCAGGTGCTCCATCCGCATGCTAAGGTGTGGCAGGTGACCCAGACTCTCCTCCAGCGCCCTCTTCAGACGAGACACTTCATACTGCAGAGCACTAATAGCCTCGCCGCTGAACACACAGCAATTTAACACCCAAAATTAGCTTGAAGGTTTTAATAATAACTGATATTGTAAAAATAACAGTTGTGCCACATGCCTAACTCAACTTGCTTTGAGGTAAAGTGGCCCCTTAAAGTCACGTGCCCATGTTTACTTGTTAAGAATTGTCATACAGTCTTGCTTAAGTGGTTTCTGGCATTGCATGACACAAAGCTGTCTATAAAGATGACCAAAAGTACAGAAAAAATTCAGAGGGTTTCTAATCAAGAGGGCCACTATTTTTTTTTCTTTTCTCCAATTTCCCTCTTTAATTTAGTCATGGCCTGTTCCCACCTGCTAGCTAGGCCTCTTCCATCACACAACGCTTGGAGGGTCAAGGCCAGCATGCGCTTTCTTTGACTCATGAGAAGGACCTCTTCTTTTCGAACTGCTGCTGATGCAAAGTCATTGGCCAGCTTGACAAGCCTGGAGAACACTAACCAGTTCTGTTACATCAGCTAACAGGTGCTTGTGTTGGAGAGTACTGCGCTGACTGATGGAGAGAGGGATCCTACCTACCTAGACCATGCAATGCCAGCTATGCTTTCTCTGACTCCTGGCCTCAGATGGCTGTAACATTGGTGGGATCAAACTTTCTGGTGAAAACTCTTACATGGTTCCTCTAATCAGGAATTTTTCATATGCTAATACTTTTTTGCTATGCAGTCTGAGGCAAGTGTTTATTTAGGAATGTATAATAACATTCCACTTTTTGTTAAATACATTAGCCTTGTAACTTCTACACAGTACATGAATAAAGAGTCAAATTTCAGACACCAAAGATAATGTAGCTGATTGGCTACATCTGGGATAAGGGGGAAACTGCAGATATTAGATTTTTTTTGCCAAACTGTTGCTTTAAGGCTGTGTGAATTTGTCTGAATAATTTTGGTCCTGTGTTGGATGTAGTGGTGTTTTGAGAAGAAACAGGAGTGCACTCACTTGGGACAAGAGCAGTGTACATGTTTGTCTGTGGTTTGCATCTCAACCACAGTAGGCCTCAGTATCTGTGTCAACTGTTCCACCTGGCTGGGTTCTTGCAGTTGGGCAGAAAGGAGAGAGACACCATCCAGAGGTACAGCAATGAGAAGCAAATTTTAAAGAAATCAGAATTGAAGACTGTATCTACTGGGTTGGCATTTTATCCTTCCTTGTACTTACATTCATTGATTATTTTACCAGAAACACCTATCATATGCAGTGGGTATAGAAAGGAATAATCCCTTTCAAAATATTCATTTTGTTGCTTTGCAGCCTGCAATGAAGACATACACACACAAAAATATTTTTTTTCCAGCTGTGTTTACTCAATGCAATGTGTTACATCCAAGTGAAAGATATGACAGCAACAGTTTAGAAAGAAATAATAATAATAAAAAAACAGAATCGCTGAAATGGATAAAGGATCACCTGCTTTGTCACAACTTTGTGGAACCACCCTTTACTTTAATTACTGCATTTAGTCTTGGGATACGTCTCTATAAACTTTGTACATATCGACTGTGCAATATTTGCCCACTTTTCTTTACAGAACTGCCCAAATTCAGTCAAACTGGTTGGCGACTGTAGTGGACTGTAATCTTCAAGTCATTTAACAGATTTTCAGTGGGGTTTACGTTTTCGCTTTGACTAGGCCATGTAAGGACATTCACTTTTTTCTCCTTCTGACACTGTGTGGTTCATTTTTCCTTCTATCCTGACAAGTATCCCAGTACCTGCTGCAGAGAAACACTACCCCCTCCATGCTTTACTGTAAATACGGTGTTGTTTGGATGGTGAGCTGCATTGGGTTTCCACCAGATGTACTGTTTGATGTTTAGGCCAAATAGTTTGATTTTGGTCTTTTTCCACCTGGACTCAGAATCTTCAAGGTGTGTTTTGGCAAAGCTCAGATGAATGTGGCATTTCTTAAGGAAAGGCTTTTTTCTTGCAACCCTCCCACACAAGCCACATTTTGCGGAGCACTTACGATATTGTCATTACATGAACACAATGGCCACTCTTTGCCATAAGTTCCTGTAACTGCTTCAAAGTTTCCGTAGGCCTCTTGGTAGCTTCCTACCTGCCATCAGTTTCCTCCTCACTTTTCAAATCCAGTTTGGAGGAACGGCCTGATCTGGAGGGGTTCTAGAAGTACCAAGCACTTTCGACTTCTTAATGATCGACTTTACTGTGCTCCTAGGGATTGATAAAGCCTTTGATTTTTTTGTATCCATCTTCTGACTTGTGCCAGTCCACAACTTTATCCCTGAGATCTTTTGACAGTGCCTTGCCACCCATAGTAGATTGTTTGCTTTAAGTTGCATTAAAAACACACTGGAATGCTCCAGGAATGGCTGTTTTTGTGCTGAACTAATCAAAAATGATTACAACTGATCACGTGTGTAAGCCAGTTAGCTTGGTGTGCAATGGTGAAGGTGCTTAGTTACACCTGATTGAGTTTACAATTCTTTTTTTAGGAGGGAGTGATCCTTTATCCATCTCAGGTTTATTTACTTAACTTTTTTCTAAACTGTTGCTATTATATCTTTTGCTTAGATGTTATAAGTTGCATTGAGTAAATACAGCTGGAAGAAATTGTGTCTTCATTTCAGGCTGCAAAGCAACAAAATGTGACGATTCTGAAGGGGGTGATTCTTTTCTATGCACACTACAGGTGCAATTTGAAAGTTTACAATTACTGACTGCATCTGTTGTGCCATAGTTGTTTCTGCCTTCCACCTCATCCATTAATGGAAAGGAATCATCACAGGACCACCACTCATCAGATATTATATGGATGGTGGACATTTCTCATTACAGCAGTGATATTGACATAGCAATCGCTGGTACAAGTGTAGCAGACAACACTGTTCCTGTGGTTTTTACACAAGTCTCTGTTACTGCTGGGTTTTATCATACTATATTCAGTCAACAGTGGTACTGTGGTCAAAAAAGTACCATTGATTATGAGATAGAAGATGATTAACACAAATTAAGCATGGAAAAATATTTACAAGAGTCTTAAGAGTAAAAAATGTTATTATCTCTAATTGTACACCTGCAACAGGTGTCTAATAGCTTACCTTGACAATACAGTGGTGCCTCTTCTGGAGTGTGTGGTCCAGCTGGGGCGTTCTGGGTAATGCAGTTCTCTGACATGTTCTGTTCATTCTTAGAGAGTTTAGAGAGTTGATTTGGCTCGGACTCGGCCATTTTGGGCCATCCAGCCCATGTTACTAAAGAGATCGCAGTGTGTGGATCAGAGTGGGATGCTTCATTATCCGACGTGCTCACGCTTGTCACGCCTCCGACATCAGAAGGTGACGAACTGGGAGAAAAAAAACATCTTATTCAGACATTTCTTGTTGAATGATCATTTGTTGTTGGCATTTTTATAAAGACCATGATGGGTGTAGGGTTCAGTTTGTCTTTGTGGTGTGGTAAGGACTGCAGCAATAGGGATTCAGCAGAAACTTCTTAACCAAAATCCTTAGAGACACAAGATAGGACCAAATAGAGTGTGGATGGGTTTGTTTAACACTGTCTGATCAATATAAGATAAGATAAGATCAGAGAAACCTTTATCTTATCTTATCTTGTCTTATCTTATATTGATCAGACAGTGTTATCACATAGAACAAAATGTTCAAATGCATTTGTTAATTAATTTAACTTATCATTGCCCTGCATTATGCATAAACCTATAATATCTCTATAATCTCAACAATAATACCTCTTCACCTATACGTCAGTACATTGACATCAAGACTGATGTTGCATTAGAAGCAGTTAGATGAAGCAGCTGGCTTCACCTGATTATTATTTTTTTTACGATATCACACTATTAACACATTGTGGCTGCCAACTGGATATACTGTAAACTACAAAACTGAATACACTTAAAATTATGGTTATCCTCCTACTGCAAGTATTATGAGAGCAATGTGTAGAATGTTTGATTCAGTTTTCTTACATATAACGGACAAAAAATAGTGTAGGGGCCCTCAGTAATATAGAAATCAATAGTATAGTGTGTCATAGCGAAAATAAGATTTTATTTATCTATATATTTTGAATGAAACTGAGTAAGCAATGGGTTGATTTTTACACATTAAAAATGCTAGAAACAAAAACAGTTTCAAGAGAAACAATGTACTTCTTTTCCTATTCAACATAACAATGTTACCCTGATGCAATATTACAATGTTTTAATTTCCTGCATCCCACTCATCTAAAGCACTCATTTAATGGCTGAAAGCATTCTAAAACAAAAAGAATCAAGTAATTTTCAAATAGTGTTTTTAACAAACCTGATCAGTCTAGTAAATTAAATGTATTGGACTTGTAATGGTTGACATTTCAACATAGCTAAAAAATTTAACTACTGGTTTTATTAAATTAAAATAAATACTTTTAATAATGCAATGCAAAATATTAAGACACTGAGCGTGTATGTATGTATGTGCACACATGTGTGAGTGTGTATGTGTACAGTATGTACCTCTCAGTGTTAGACAGTGTGTGTGACAGTCCCGTAGGCGGTCGGCTCAGATCAGAGGCGCCGAAACCGCTGTCCGTCTCCGGACTCACAAACCTCTGCAACTGCCAGCACAACATTTCAAATTTAGCATTAGATCTTGATTTGTTCTTGACATACACTGGTGAGGCACTTTATTAGGTGCCCTAACATTGTATCTACATGCATTGTCCATTAAATCAGGTCCACTTACAAGAGGTGCACTTAGTAGTTTACTATTACAAACCGTAGTCAGGTGGTTTGATGTGTCTAATAAAGTAGACAGTAAGAGGACACAGTGTTTTAAACTTGCAGTTACTCAGCATGCACACTCACACTCACACTCACTCACACACACACACACACACACACACACACACACACACACACACACACACAAACGTCAGTGTCACTGCTGATCCATCACCCAAATATAACCTGTTCATATCTGGTCCTGTGGGGGTTCTGACTGTTAATGAACTGGCAAATGATGTGGAGATGGACTACAGTCTGTAATTGTAAACTACAAAGTGCACCAATATGGCAAGTGGATCTGATAATGAGTGTAGATGAGTGTAGACACAAGGTAGGTGTACCTAATACAGTGGCGAGTCTGTGTATATAATTATGTGCAGGTGTGTGTTACCGGTGCTTTGTAGGCATGTTCTTCTGAGGGGTCCTGAGTGAGAGAGCCTCTATCTTCAGGTCTTGCATATGAGAGGGAGACAAGAGAGATTACAGTGCGGTGGTGTTACACCAGACTAAATGATTACGATTGATTTATTTTGCTGTAGAATTTATATGGATGCACAGGGACCTTTTACATTTTTGATGTTCATATCTAAGAAAGTACAACCAAACAGATGGAAAGACAGGTTTGAAATAGACACTGAAGGTATAATCATCTTCAGGCACTTCTGGTAAATGTATGGAGTGTTTTAGAATGATCAGGGGCAGTAATATTTAATGCTGAAATATCTGCACAAAATTATTTCTTCAGTAGTCATTTTTTGTTCTTCAGTGAATATACAGTTGTGTGCAAAAGATTGGGCACCCCTGGTCTCATGACGTTTTGATGATATTCTAAGTTAAATTAAGTGCATATCCACTACAGAGACACACTTTTGCACATTTTAATGCACAGTTAATATGCCAACTTTATATTACATATAAGTAATTTAAAAATCCACCATATATTTTATACAAAATATCTTATATTTTAAGTTAAATGTTAAAAAAACAGCAAATAAATATAAATTATACACTACAATTTGCACAAATCCCATATTTAATTGTGTTCTCTGTAGGTGATGCACACTTATTTTCTTAGAAAACATGTAGTTTGACCAGGGGTGATCAAAGTATTGTATACAATTGCATATAAACCAAAACAGTACAGGGTGTAACTAAAAAAGTAGTGTTTTTTTATATAAGGAAACATTTAGGTAGTATGTATGATTAATAAAATCAAATATCAAGTCAAATAAAGCTGATGTGTGAAAGTCAGGTCAAGCCAAAGTCAAAGTCAAAGTGAACTTTACACCATGTTCCAAATTATTATGTAAATTGTATTTAAGTGTCATAAAGATCAAATATTTTGTTTTTCAGTTAAACTCATGGATGGTATTGTGTCTCAGGGCTCTTTGGATCACTGAAATCAATCTCGGACACCTGTGATAATTAGTTTGCCAGGTGAACCCAATTAAAGGAAAAACTACTGAAGGACGTTCCACATTATTAAGCAGACCGCCATTTTCAAGCAATATGGGAAAGAAAAAGGATCTCTCTGCTGCCGAAAAG
>JBBPCZ010000042.1:35138224-35154732 GCA_037974445.1 Brycinus macrolepidotus
AAAAATACTGTTATCATTGGGAGGTTTGTTCAGTAACATTCGAATTATACTCTAATGGTTGATGACTTGAAAATTATCCTGACTGTCATTTGCATCGACTATTTAGGAAGATCAGAGAAAAATATAATTTGCATAATAATTTGGAACACGGTGTATTGTCATCTCAACCATATCCAGTATACAGAGAGACGAAATGGCGAATCTCAGTTTCCACAGTGTACATATAGTACAGACATGAGACATTGTGCAACAAACAAAATAGTGCAAATAAGAATAAAATAAGGCAAGGGTGAGATTTAACCTGTCCTGAGTGTGTGGACAGCTCACTGTGCGTTGTATATAAATATAAGTCAAATAAAATCTGACGTAAAACCTGAAATAAAATAAAATGGTTGAAAAAATGAGCAAAAAGTAAGTTCAACTCAAGTGCATGTGACAGCACTCACCTGTTTGGCGTTCCCTGATGGTTTGTAGACGCTGGCTCTGTCAGCTGTGCCAAGAAGATCTCGTGTTGATCTTCCTCACCTGGCACGCTCAGGCAGCCCTCCTCTTCCTCCCTGCTCAGGCAGAATGTCTGGTTGGAGATCCTGGAATAGTGCAGAGGTCAGAAGAAGAAATCAACAGTGGAGGCAGTGGAGGGAACAGAGTGTTTCCATTGGGAAACTGATACACATGCCATGAGTCACCTGATCACACATGCACACACATACACAAGCCATCAGTTCTGTGCTCCATCTCCTGATACACACTCTCAGCTTACAGCCTCCATCATCACAGCTTTTCTACTGAGCCCTTATGGGCTAGGCCATGAAAAAGTACAGTCATTTTTGTTCTTTCACACTCTTCTTGGACATCAACATTAATCCGGACAATTCTCTGGTTCATGTTTTAAGTTTGAATAAGTAAGATAAAGTCTATGTATTATTTATGTATGTATATACATTTTTTTGGTATAAGTGGAATTTTTTCACATTGTGGTTGATAGATTTTTTGGGCTGAGATAATCTTTAAGCCATGCAAAGCCGATTTTTTTTTGAAAGAAAAGACTTTTATGTAATATATAAACACCATTAAAAAATTCCAAATGTACACAGTCCGCACACTCCATATGTGGAAATTAAGTGACTTAATTGTTTTCAATTAAGTGTGCTGTGATGTCACCAAAACCACTGCATTTACATATATCTGCCTAATCAGCCTATAGCAGTTTAGTCCTGGTCATTCGCAATAAAGTTGGAAGGAGTGTTTCACACACACACACACACACACACACACTCACACACACACACATACATATATATATGTGTGTGAGTGATTTACACATATCTTGTTGCATGTAGAAGTTTGTAAGTATGCACAAATAATATATATATATATATTATCTTACATCAGCTGTGCATACTAATAAACATCTACATGCAACAACAAGTTATGTGTAAAGATCTGAATAATGTGATGCACAAAAAATACGGTTTTTAACCTGAATGTAGTCAATCAGCCAAGGTATTGTTGATGTCCAAAGTTGACTTATTTAAGCCAACATGTACTGTAATCTACATGACATTTTGTATGAAAAATAGACAAAGCTACGGACAAAAGTGTGGCTACTGCTTTAGATATGCTCGTCTTTTGCTTCGCCTTTGTTTTAAAGTTTTTATATTTTTTGTTTTTATACTCTAGACATCAACCACATCTTGGCTAATTAACCGCAGTTACACTTGCAGTAAGGGGAAAGGTGTGAATTGCCAATCAAAGTACTATAAGCACCTGGAGCAGATTAAGACCGAGTATGGTGCATAATCAGCAGCTACACATAGTGTAGCTATACATAGTGTAGGTATACACAGTGTAGCGATGTCGCCCTAGCATGCACAGCACACAGAGTACAGAACATACTGTAGCCTGAAGCTGCTCTCAGTGGCAGAGCTAAGGGGTGTGTCTGCAGCTCGGGAATCTTCATCGCTGGATTTGAAAGTTTCCCCTTCCTCTCCTGTGCTGGGACTGGTAGTGGAGAAACTGAAGACTGGCTCCTGTAAGGTGATAGCCAAAGATCAGCCCATTCAACTCGGTCATTCAGTGCACTTTTCACACCACACCATCGCAAAGCACACAGGAACCCTGTTATTAACGCAGCAGTATTAGTGTTAGTACTATTAGCGCACAATAATGTGTAATTAAGTCTTTTCTGGCAGCCTGCAAGGTATGCATGTATCAACAAACACTTCAATGTCAGTCTTTTTTTTCATTCTGTAATCATTTTACTGCAATTTTCTGCAATTTTTAGTGCACAATATCTACTAAGTTGCTAAATTTAATATAGTAAAAATGTGTCATATCTTTTGTACAGGCCACATTTTTTGTGTTTTTTTTAAATATGTCAAATTCAGCGAATAAACAGTTATTGTGCATTAAAATGTGTAGAAGTGTGTTCTCTGTAGAGGATGTGTACTTAGTTTCAATTAGAAAATCAACAAAACATGATTTGACTAGGAGTGCCCACACTTTTGGATTCAGCTGTATGCCTGTTATTATTTTCATTACACTTCAACAAAATATGTCACATGATGAGGGTGTTTTTTTTAAACATGACTGTACACACAAAAAAGAGGATAAGATGCAGTGTGGCTTTGGTTGTAGGGGCACAATAGACCTATTTTTAGAGTTCCAGATTTGATTCAATTGCCAGCATTTATTGTGTTAAACAAGTCTTGATTCTACAGCGCTCTAGTTCTACACTATACACACTAATTTGGCTCGGTGTACCAGATTTTTAATCAAATAAGCCCTCCAAAATATTTGTGTGGGTCTGTGCAAAAAATAAGTCCTTTTACTGACACCATGCGTCCAGATGCATAATGACGAATTAAAGACGCTCTCAAAAGACTGAGGGCCGAAACAGGGCATTTAAGTCAATACACCCTTAGCACTACTGTACTACCACGTATTGACTAAATAAAAGAAACATAAGTATCTGTTAATTAAGCTTTTAATTAAGTTGTAAAAACCTTTTTCTGTGGTCAATACTATTAAAATTTTGTGTTCAAATGGTTCAGATTCAGTACATAATCTTCACTCACACATGGAAAATCTTATTAAAAATGTAGTTCATTTTGACAATGTACTACGATTTAAGGCCATCTCACAATACTACTTGGATGACAGTTTCCCAAACAACAAACGTTCCAATTATAAGTGAAATGAACTATACTGAGGAGTAAGAGAGACCAGTGAGGTATTTTTAGTGAGAGATCATGCAGTTTGCCGGTGTCACCTCATGCAGGGTTGGCTGGTGCGAGGAAGAAGGGATGAAATGCCCATGTGGTGGAACAGTGGGAGTGGAGGATGAGGGAGGAGGAGAGAGCACACAATGGGCATTTCTGTCTATCTGTTCTTTTATGTCCTCCAGCTGCATGCCTAGTCGAAATATCTCCCCTTCCACCTGCCTTCCACACATGCAGACGAATGTTATAAACAGCTCACAAGCAGGATCTCTGTAAGCTTGACCAATACCAATACAATGTATAAGAAATGAAGTTAAAATGAAATACTTTTGTTTTGACAGACTCTAAAATTTCTTAATCTTCATTCTTAGTCGTTATAGCTGCAACAATACAGCTACACTATATAAAACTTTCTTACACTACGTTGGCAGAAATGTAGATACTCAGAAACCATACAAAGCATGTTTAGTCCATTTTTTTCCATAATATCAAACTTAAATGCTATTTATTATAAAAAAAAATTACCTAATCATTAAAAAAGAACCTAATCTAACTGAATGTTTACTAAACGCTAAGTAACGTACCACCTGTTAAATGTTTAGGGACCTCCTTTTGATATTTTAACACAATATTATGCTCGATTTTTTCCATACATTTTCATGTAAAGCAGGATATTTCCTGATTTTCTTCCCAATTTAGTTGCCTTCAATTCCACCCACAAGCTAGGACTCCCTCCGTCACATGATAGCACCCACAGTGGAAGGGTGAGGGCTAGCAAGTCTTTCCTCTCAGTCACGTGAAGTTCTGCTACTTCTCAAACTAATTCATTGGACAGCATAACACAGGAGAACACTGACTGCCATTTATGTAACATCAGCTAACAGACACCCATGCTGGCATTGCGCTGAGTGATAGGGTGAGGGGGGGGGGCCCATCCTATACACCCAGACAGAACAAAGACCGCTGTGCTTTTTTGGACTCCCGTTCACGGATGGCTGTAGCACCACCTAGGGTCAAACTTGCGATCCCCTGGTGATAGGGCCATCGCTTAGACAGGTCTGCCTCTCAGAAGCCCAGAAAGCTGTTAAGTATGATAAAATAGTTGCCAACAAATAACTTATCAACCTCAGGTTCATCTGAGTTCCTTGGTATGAAGAGCAGATTTTGCCTGAAAAATGGCGTTTCTCAATACAGAGTACATCAGATCCTGCATTTTCACCTAATAGATATTTACAATAAAATAACATCATGTAACATCAAACTGCCTGGGTTCATTTCATTCTTAAAAATGGTTGAAAAATTATTTAAAAATCATATATTCACAAAGTGTGCCTTTGGACCTTAGGAGAAAAAAGGGCCAATGGCAGGAAATAATTGTACAAAAAAGCCAAATAAAACCTTAAGATAACGTGTGGAACGTGTTGGGCAGTGAATGCTTAAAGCTTGCAGTCATGGGATAGATCCTCTGCTGCCATTGGCTTTACTTTGTGTGAAATGCAAATTCTGGGAAACTTGACTACCCAAGTCAACACTTCTTGATGCATCTTATAAAACCCACGAATCAGGGACACTTCCAGGTATTTTATCTGTACTTGGCTCGATGCAAACTTTGAGCTGGAACCGTACCTGAGCTGCGACTGATGCCGTTCCATGAGAACGCAAGTACATAGAGGACACATACTGAGAAACGCCCAATGATATGACAGTTTTCTTCTTCAGACTATTGTTGGTGACACTTTACTTGAACCCTGCTTCATAACACGGACATAACCATGCCATAAACATTTCATAGCGGATTATGTCCATTATTTTAACAGTGTTGTTATGGTTACCTGTAACTGTCATGCTAGATACTATAATGTTTGGTGTCATGGCCTTAAATGTGGCAAACTGTCATTAGATCAAACACTGCAGTATCATGAAAACAACCAGGAATGGTGACATGACGTCTGTCATGACATGTCACATTTATGACCAAGGTCCAAATACATTTTAAGAATATTATCACCCAATGTTTTAAAGTAGAGTACATGTTAAAAATCTCTTGTTCTAAAGGTGGTTTAAACACATGTAAGGTTTGAGTGCTGATGAGTGCTCACATCACAAATAGGTAATAAAATGCAAGTGGTTAGAAGTACTGCGTGTGAAACATGATCTTTATGTGCAATATCTCATGTGCAGTTGTCTTACCACGCGCAGTATCGTGACGTTTTTCTAAATGGGTGCTGAATCATTTCATTGTGTGCAATATCTTATGTGCAATAGTCTTACATGTGCAATATCAATATTACTTAAATACTACTGATCTCTACTAAGTGCAATAACACTCCAAACTACCATCTGTGTCGTTCGATTTCACTTAACTGTGTTACTTATCTATAGTATTTATACGCAGCATTTCTGTATTTAGCATAGTGTATTTTCATGTAGAGTTTTTTTCTACAGATTTTTATTTAGATTTATTTAGATAAATATTTTATATTGTTCTTGTCTCTTGTCTCTGTGTCTTCGTAGTCATAACATAAGCAATTTCCTCCGGGATCAATAAAGCTTTCTGATTGTGATTCTGAAGATATAAAGACTGATTTTTTTTTCTACCTGTCAGGGTCAAATTGCCCTGTGTTTTTGTCGAAGCCCCTGTAATTCTGCATCTCCAACACTCTATGCTCTTCTTTTTTACTCATGTAGTTCCGCTCCAGCTGATCCTGAGCCTCCTTCATGCCCTTAAACATCTGCTCACAGAAACACAAAACATCACCACCTGAGCACCTGGTCATGGAAAACACACAGCACACACACCACACACAGCTCAAACGCTGAGAGGACAGAAACTATCAGCACCACAGCGCAAAACAAATGATTCACCACACTGAAAATAACAAGGTGACCATGTTTTGAATTGACAGCAGGTAAAGCAGATAGCCACTCTACTCTATATTATAAATATTAGAGAAAACAAATAGGACACTACTTTCTGCTGTTCTTCAACATTCATCGACATGTTGCTGATGCACCTTTTGAACTCTTCAACCTGTTAAAGCAGACAGAATAAATGGGTCACTGGGTGAAATGGGTAACTGATAGCACACTGATTCTTTTCTTTGCTGTCACAAGAAAGTGATTCTTTTATTATTAATTTTTTAAAAATATATATAATTTTATTTCTATTCTTTATTTGTTAAGAAAATGTTGTATTCCTCACTATTTACTGTCTACTCAACAAACTCTCAATAAATTTCAATGCATATTTCATGTTGTGTATATAATCATAAATAATTGAATGAATTAAAACATTTACATAAATACATATTTCATAATTCTCCCTCTTACTAGTGTAAGAAGGACTTATTTATTTATATTCCTTTCTTATTGTGCCGTATATTTAATTCATTATTGATTTATTTCATTTTGTCTAAAAAAAACAGTCATAATTCACCTTTAAATATCTGGTTATAAGTTCCTATGGTGTTTTTTTCTCTTGGTTTTGTTATGACAGCAGTGACATGTCATTCACTGCATTCTCATGTGATGCATACAGTAGCCTACAGTGCTTAACACAGAGATCTACTGAATCAGTTTTACCTGCTCCATAAACTGGCTGATAATGGCTGTGAGCTCACTGGTCAGTCTCTGGCCCTCGGTTATACTCTGCTGCTCAGGAAGAGAACTCCATACCGCACCTCTCTTCTCCTCAACTGACCCTACACACATCACAGATATAAACACAGTTTGTACACGGACCTAATCCTGTGAATTTCTATTGATCAATTCACAATGAGAGAAGACAAGAGAAGAGGCTAATGCAGCTAATGCACATTCACTTAGCTAATGCAGTAGTACATTTATTTAAAAAAAAAAAATACATTCAGGTGTATATATATATATATATTATATTCCATTATACATATGGGAATTAATATTTTACCATGTTACATTGTGTATGGGTGAGGCAATAATTTTAATCTATATTGGTACACAGAAACTTTAATTGTTTTACTAATGACAAGTCCTGACCTTGAACAGCACAGAATTTCTAAGAAATATGCAGTTATTTTAGTTCATTTGTGTGGTACTTTTATTTTGTATGCTGTTATTTTTTTTACATGCTTCCAAGTCTGCCTTTCCAGAGAAAAGCTAATGCATGCCAGCTGTCACCGGACCGCTCTGTTCCAGGGCTGGGGAAACCAGATCAGGTTTCCTGGTAGTTTGTAGCCAGGCTACAGCACCGGGAGAAGGCCTCTCGTGTTTCCTGGAAGGAAACCAGTGAAGAAAATGACGACTTGCCTTCCATGGTTGTCTGAGAGCTCTGTGGTGCAGCTCTGGCCTGGACTTTGCTTTGTGTGATGTCCAGCACATCTACTGTTTCTCTCCAGTGCATTAAGGGTGACACTTGACTAGAAGCTTGCATCTGTTTGATGGAAAAGAAGCCATGTTAACAGATTTTAAAGGACTACTACTACTACTTCTACTACTATTACTAGATGTACCACATTGCATTTTAATATGACCAGCACTGGCAATCAGCAGGGTTCACGCAGAATGTGTGAACTGGCCCAGATAGTAGGAGGTTGAATGATTTGACCATTTGACCAAAGCAAAAGATTATCATTTCAATTATTGGAAACATTTGACATGTCACGTCAGGATTTAAAGACAAAAGTGGACCAGGAACAGGAAAACCTGACGTAGCTTTTTGTAGTGATATGACATCTTATTTGTTTGAAATTAGGTAAATAGCATCTATATGCCATTATGAATCAGCCCTCAAAATAGGATTGGCCATTCACACATTCATGTGTTGGTTGCTGAATTTTGATTGGCAATTGGTGGCCATTCTGTTGACCAAGCCAAAAGGAAATTTAGGAGATGTGAGCCAATGTAGGCAAGTGGAAACAAACTGAATTTCAAATTTTTATTTTAATCGATTCTTGAGATATTGAAATGAGTCTGTTCCAGCACCCGCTACAGATGAAATTTCCCAAAATTTGGTGAGTGCTTTTTCACTATCCACTGTCCACCAAAGGAGGATGGGTTCTTCCTCTGGCTTTAGGGAGTTTTTCCTTGCCACTGTTGCCTTTGTCTTGATCCTTAGTGGCTTGGACAGAGATTCTCTAAAGCTGTTTTGTGACATCAGTTGTAAAAAGATATAGAAATAAAACTGGTTTGCCTAAAAATTGGGGGGCACATCCCCCCCGCTATAATGGTTCCGGCACCCATGTTGATAGATATCACAAAACTGATCCAGTGCAGTGAACTACATATATAGTAAATAATATATATTGTTAATGCATACATTATAACCAGCTCAGTCACTTTTCACAGTGAGAAATTGTTTGTCATTGTCATGTTGATTGCCAGTTATCCTGTCATGGAGTAATGAAATATGCATGAAGGTAAAGAAAAAGTGATATACCTGATCCCTTTGTGTCACCTGGTTGATTAAAGTTTCATCTTCTGCGTATTTAGCAAGTAATCTGCTGTATTCAGCCTGACAAAAATAACAATAAGGAGACACAATAAGCAATTTAGCAAAGGTACGTACAATGCAAACAACAGTGGACACGTGTTGTACATACTGCAATATAGCAAGTAATTCTGAAGTTCTGAAGTTTCTTTTCAATTTAGGTACTGCAATGGCCACTTTAGGGCAAACATAGGACGACTGGTATCACAACTGGAGAAATACTCAAGTGGTTTTCAACCTAATCCTTATCGGTCACTTCTGTATCACGTGGCTGATTACTACAGACAGTCATTTTTAAGCATTACCCTTTACTTACATTATTATTATCTGCGATAACTGACAATATGATGCAGATGTAGCAGGTAGTGATTAGGCTGAAAATACAGAAATATTCTTTTAAATGTGCTTTCTCATTCTATAGAACTGCAATAAAAAGTAAGTGAACTGAGTTGGATTTCTGCATTGATTACTAATGAACGATGGTTTGATCTCCATGTAAGTCACAATTATAAACAAACACAATCTAATTAAAATAATAACACAAACAGCTGTATTTGCATGTTTTTATTGAGCCCAAATCCACAGTGCAGGCTACGCAAAGTAGGAGAACCTCTGGGTTAATGACTTCTCCAAGAATTAACTGGCAAAAGATGTTTCAGAAAATGAGATTGGGAGTGTGGGTTTCACAGGTGCTTTGCCCATTAAATAAAGGCACACGTAGCCTAGTTACTTCTAAAGAAAGATTGGATAGTGTGAACAATGTCTCGATCTAAACAACTTTTGCATGGCTTCAGAGTATGTGTTGTGGAGATACATGATGCTGGAAATGCTACAAAGGGATTGGGTGTCCAACAATCTACTGTTAGACAAACTGTGGAGAAATGGAGAAATTTCAAGACTGTTTCTACTCTCCCAGGGAGTGGGCGTCCTGTAAGGTTCACTCCAGGAGCATATCGGGCAGTTCTAAAAGAGTTGAGAAAGAACTCAAAGGTGACAGCAAAAAGACCTACATGAGACTCTACAAACTGCAGAAGCCTTTGCTCATGTCTCCACTATTAGAAAAATACTGAACAAGAATAGTGTTTGGAATAAAAGTGAAACTTTTTTGTACAAATGCAATGCTATGCTTAGAGGGACAAGGGTACACCAACACCAAAGCCTCCTCACAACTGTAAAGCATGGTGGAGCATCATGGGCCTGAATATCTTGCGATTGTTGAGGGAACAACAAATTCAAAGGTGTATCAAAACATTGTACAGGAAAATGTAAGAGAAATGGTGCAACAAGACAATGACCCAAAGCACACATCAACTACGGAATGGTTTAAAAAGAAGATTTGTGTTTCTGAATAAACAAGTGACATTCCTGACCTTAACCCTATCAAGATGCTGTGGAATGACTTGAAGAGGGCTGTGCAATCAAGACATGGCGGAAATACTGATGAACTGAAACGCATTTCACACACTTGTCAAATTCATCCTCAGTGTGTTGCAAATCCTATTAGCAACTACAGGAATAGTTTGGTGGAGGTGATTGCTGCTAAGGGGGATTTAGAGGTTATTAAATTCAAAGGTTCACTTTTTCTAGCCTGCAATGTGAATGTTTACTCAAGTGTTATTAGTTAGTTAGATTGTGTTTGTCTATAATTGTACCTTGGATGAATATCAAACAACATATTGTAGTAATTAATGCATAAATACAAGTAATTCCAAAAGATTCACTTACATTTCCATGCAACTGCATGTACCATAGATTCTAGTTATAGGGAATCTGTAATGATGTGACAGGGTGGGGCTTCTTCTCTCCCCCCCCTCCCCCAAACAGTTATAAATGGCATGCATGTTCACCTGTAAAATCTGATCCAGTCTAGATTGTTTTTCTTCATCCTTCCTTATCTCAGTCAGCCAGACAGAGTCCTCCAAAACTCGACTGATGACATCCGCTGAACAGGAGGATGGAGATTTACCCAGAACGCCTGCCGTTGTTTGAGTTCTGTCCACGAATGCTGTGTGGCAGCCAGGTTTGTTGGATCCATTACCTTTGGGGATCTTGACTTTGGGGGCCACTTTGGAGAAGTCAGGTAGAGGATAGTGCACCTGGCCCTGGCCGTACTTCAGCTCGCTGCAGGACCGCGTCCTTTCCCAGGAAAACCTGGCTCGCTGGACATCTGGTTTAGACAGGTTTGGTGTGCTGGCACTGCAGCTTTTCTCTCCATTCTCCCCTTCCCTACATCCCTCCTCACCTGCGGCTGAAACGCCTGGACTGTCATCTGGGTTACTGATGAAGGACACTTTGGACTCCACTTTGGTGGAGTCTGACTGATTGCAGGGGCTTGAATGGTTTACCAGTAGGTCATTGTTTTTATAACTATGTGTTGTTGTTTCACTTGATCTTGTCTTCGAGTCTGTCACCTCCAAGGCCTTGTTTTCACCCCTGCTGGGCTCATCCTCCTCTAGAAGACTTGGATTGGCTTTGACCTTTGCCACTAAAGAGTGATTGATGTAGCAATAAAAAAGAAAAATAAATAGAAAATATTAAACTATTTTTTCTAAAGCTTGCAAACAGCTTGTAAGAGATAAACAGCAGTACCATATTAAAAAAGGATATGAGAAACAACTACAGTGATTTTTATTTGCAAAACATTTGCAAAAGTAAACTATTTCAGAAGGAATTGTTGAAGATTTAAATTGAATTAGTTTAATCAATTGGTTTGTACTGATTTCTTTGTAATCTGAATGACTGATAAACAGTGTGTCTGCAGGTCATTACAACGTTCTCCTCCAAAATGTAGAGTCTACCACCCTTCAATATCACAAAATAAAGTAATGGAAGAGTGCATTCAGGAAGCCTTGACCCCGGGCTACATGTGACCCTTTACCTCTTCTGTGTCAGGTTTCCTTTTGTGGAGAAAAAGAGTGACGGACTTGGACCTTGCATTGAATACAAAGGACTGAATGTTATTTTGGTAATTTGTTTATTATCGTCATCTTCTCCCCCCAGTGCTGGCTGCCATAGAACAAGTTTGTGAGCCCAAGGTTTTCACCATACTGGACCTTTGAAGTGTTTCCATTCATATTTGAATGGAAAAACCCTTTCACCACCACATCTGGCCACTATGAATATTTAGTGAGGTCATACGGTTTTATAACCCCCCTTCTGTATTCCAAGCTTATGTCAGTGTTCAGAGACTTCCCGAACAGATGGGTCAACATCTACATTAATGACATTCCTATTTATCCAAATTCCTTGGAGGGATACGTAGGTCTTATGAGTACTAAACCGTCTCCTAGAACACCTGTTTTTAAGCTTGAGAAATGCTTGAGTTTAACAGGGCTATGCCTCAAGCAAGCTAGTGTACAGATGATGACGTAAAGGCAGTCACAGAATGGCCTCAACCTCTTACTTTAAAAGAACTATAAAGGTGTCTAGAGTTTTTTTATAGCTGATTCCTATGAAAGTTTGGCACGGTGGTGGCTCCTCTCACATCCATGCTAAAGACAAACCAAAATACTCTGAGCAAAATAACTCTGCTTCCAAAGCATTCACCTTTCCTTAGGGAAGGTTCACCACATATCCCACCACCCTGATCCTTCTTTAACATTTATAATTAAAACTGATACATGATGACTAGGTAAAAGCAGGAGTTAAAGTGATACTATCTCAACATCGTGCAACACCATCCAAACTACATCCATATGCCTTTTACTCCAGCAAGCTCATGCCAACAGAACCATATGACATGAGAAATAGAGAACTATTGGCCAGAAAGTGTCTCTGAAGAACCTGAGGCACTGGGTGGAAGGCGTGCTTTATCCTTTTTTAAAACTTAATGAGCACCGTAATATCAAATATATTCAGCCTGGCAAATGCTTTAACCCTCGGAGCCCTTTCTCGCCTCCATGATCAAAATCTAATCCAAGAATGTAGAGAGACTATCATCCTCTCGTCTTGTGTAGTAGCTCCAGTTTGGTGGGAAATTACGGACAAAACACAAAATACATGATGGACGCCCAGGAGTCCACCTGAAAGATTACTCACACCGCTTCCAGAACCTCATCAAAATTGGTACAAATTCAGTCACTGACCTACCACCCCCACATGACAACATAAACATTCTGGTGATCATTGACAGGTTTTCTAAGACTGAATGAAAAACCTGCCCACTGCGATGGAGACCAATATGATCTTGTTTCATAAGGTGTTCAGACAGTTCAGGCTCCCTGAGGACTTGAAAGAAGTACCCAGTTCACATCCCGTGTTTGGAAAACTTTGTCATCAATTGAATATCTCTGTCCATTTATTCTCAGGCTGTCGATCATAGTGAAATGGACAGGTTGAGGGGCTCAGTCAAAAAACAGGAGATTTTTTAGGTCGTACTTCAGCACCTGACAGCAGAAGTGGAGTGAATTCTTGGCCTGAGCTGAGTATGGTCAGAACACCCCCCCCCCCACACCCCCCGGCATCAAGGCCTTCCAGTGCATACTTAGTTAAAAACACTTCAACTGTCCTCCTCTGTTTCCTTAGAAGAGGTCTGGGGAACTGTCAGAAGTTCCCACGGTGGATGAATGGATGAAGAATACTGAAATGATTTGGGAATTTGCTCATTTGCAGCTTCAGAGAGCCATCAGGAGACAGAAGCTTCTGACAGACACCAGCATGAAGCTCCTACACAGTATCCAGGCCACATGGTCTGGACGTCCATGTGGGACCTCCTTCCCCAGCATCCATCAAAAAAAAAAAAAAGTCCCTGTTTTATTCCCCCTCCCTTCAAAATACTTAAACAAGTCAGCCATGAATGTTATTCCTGTTCTGATTGCTCCCTGGTGTTCTGACTCTTGCCTGGTTACAGGCTTGGATATTTGCTTGTGTACTTTGAATACCTCTGCTTTGTTTTGGATTGTTCTTTTGTTTCTGATCCCCTTTTTTCTACACTGAGTTTTAGACCTGTCTCTTATCAATAAGCCTACACTTACTATTCTTATCAGTAAACCCAAACTCATTAGGAAGATGATGCTACCAACACTGAGTGAAGGATAGCGCATGCTTTCTCTGAGATACCTAGAGTGCCATCGGATTTTTTTGACCTTTTTTGTCACTAATGCAACATCACTGGAGAACTTAATGTGGAGACTAAAACACTAAATGCTAATTCTGTGACATTAGCTAATGCATGCATGCACTGGCTAGCGTTGTGCTGAGTGATGGTGGCAGAGAAATGTAATGGACAAATGTTTTATGCTTCTTGACCTTTGTAACACCCCTAAAAGGTGTTTTATGCTTTTAGACCTTAGTATGACTCCATGCTGGTTTACGTGATTTGAGCTGTTCTACAATTTTTGGTAAAGGCAGCTGCACTTAAAGCAACCTCAAGAAGGGAAAGTGTTAGGGTTAGGGTTACATTCTGTAAATTAGACGGACAGATCTTTGTGTAAGATAAGGAGGAGGATGTGGAACATCTTTCCCCAGATAAGGAGCTGCTTTTAGGGTGTACTAGAGTAACAACTATAAAAGAGTCAGTTATGATACCAACTTTGTTCCATCCTGCAGATTGCACGTATTCTGTGTGATGTGAGCCCTCTCTGCAAAGGGAATAAACCACAAGCTTGTAACCAACAGACAGTGTTCAGTGTTCCTCTTTTATCATTGATTTGAGACAAGAGATTTTTGCCATGACAGAAGGACATTGAAGCCACCCAGAGAGAGTGAATCCAGACCCAGAAGCGAGAACAAGATTGAACGATTTCTATATTTTGACAAGAAACTGGTGTGGTCTTAAATTCACCATTAGGTTAAATGAGTTGCTATGAAACAATGATTTTGTGGTCTTTTTATAATACAAGCAGTTATTCTGTGTTCTAGAGGTACTGATGATACCATGATATAAACAGAAAAATATACTGTGATGATGACACCCTTACCTCCTGAAGTGGCGTGTGGTTTGGGCGAGGCTCTGCTCATCGCTGTCTCGTCCATGCTCTCCAACAGGGAGACCTCAGGCATGGTCTCGGCTTCAATCAGCCTGCTGCAGTTGAGCAGTTCATCTTGAGAGAAATGCCTGAGCAGGAACTCAGGGATTGAAGCTGAAACATGGCCAGGTTCCTGGCCTTGGATACACTCAACTATAGGTTGATCACTGTTGCAGATGACACTATTTTCTTTCTCAGAATCTCTGCTGCTCTTGCTGAGGGTATGGAACGCACCAGAGCTACGCTCGGACATCACATTAATAGAGTAAAGCTCTTTTGAGTTCTCTTTTTGGCCTTCAGTATGGGGTGCGTCATGAAGCTCACCATCATAGGGGAGCTCCTCCTGGTCCTCATCGCTGGTATTGTCATCCTCAGGCCTCCAGCGTGGTCCCTCTGGTGCTCTGTCGGGCTGTGGACCTGAAGCCTTCATCTCATTTCTTTGTGCATTTCTGACGTGGCCATGATCTCTTTGTTCACTGCTAATGGAGGCAGGGCTCTCCGAGAAATACTCTTCAACCCCATATGAGTCGGAAACCTCTGTGTTCTCTACAGGTTAAACAAAATACTGTTAATTATGGTTTAATCCCTTAAACTGCAGGCTATTGTTCAGCTATAAATATGAATACTCATTATTTACTACTATACTTTATTTGTCAGTTATTATAAAACTAATATGTAAGTTATGTGCTTGTGAGATGAGGAATCGTAAGCCACCATTTCCACTATTTTTTCCTTCATTATCATATGATTAAAGATTCAGAGCAGGTTGGTGTAAAACACTATTCTAGAGAAACTAAGTCAAAATTGTTCATGATGGTGGTGATAAGAACCAGACATCTAAAGCTCCTTCACAGTTATTACACAAAATTGTTAAGAATACACTTCCCGAGGTATTGTTTTATGATATTTTGAGATCAATTTTTTGCCCAAAAATTATTTTTTATACTGCCAATGAAGAGGTGCAAAATAACCCCCAAAGAATTACCACTATTTAACTATCATCTACATTATTTATAAAAACTTAGGTTCACTAAGGTAGAGGTAAACGTGGACGCACATGTAGGTTCACATTTCAATGTACAGAACATTAAAATATTTTTTTCCAAGTTGCTCATCTTATTTTTGGTTCCGCCTTAAATGGTAAAACGTTATGCTCGACGAAACACAATGGCAACAGACATGGAGCAGTCTGTTAGATTTTAAGAGATTTATGTTTTGAACTTACATTTGTATCATCTAAGGAAGTAAAAAAAATACTTACTATAGTCTCCTAGTCTTCTTCTAAATGAACATTAACTTACAGCACAATTAAATATTTTTCTTGGCCAGCCCTGGAAAGTGATTTTTTTTTCCAACTGTACAACTTTTTTTCAAGTGTAGAGGATTGTTATGCTGTTTTGCAAAATCTGCTGCCTCAGCCCCGAAACACAGTTCCAGTGGGCTCCAGCCTGCAAATGCCTACCTCTGTGCCTGTTCCTCTGGCACAGTAGCCTCCAGTGTTGATAGCCTATTACTTGTGACTTGTAACCAAACAGCTCATCCTGTGGGCGACTGCATCAGAGCCAAAATTTTATAGAACTTACCAAATAACTCAGAGTAGTTACTGAAAAATTAATATCTAGATTAACTGCATTTCTCAGGCACACAGTTTACATGCATGAACATGTAATGAACATGTCTCCAGCATAGATCAAAATTATGTATTAAAACAGAATGCTGTAAAAGATCTGAGGAGAGTTAGGTATGACCTAATAGTTAGGATGACCTTAACTCTACTATATACATACAAGCAATGGTTATATACAGCTCTGGAAAAAAATAAGAGACCACTGCAAAAATGTTCAGTTTCTCAGGTTT
>JBBPCZ010000042.1:35155273-35167599 GCA_037974445.1 Brycinus macrolepidotus
ACAGTCATGCTGGAATAGAAAAGGTTCTTCCCCAAACTGTGTCCATAAAGTTGGAAGCATGGCGTTGTCCAGAATGTTTTGGTCTGCTGAAGCATTAAGATTCCCCTTCACTGGAAGTAAGGAACCACCTGAATTCAATAATCCCAATACTTTTGCCCATATAGTGTAGTTGATGTACAAGTTGAAGGTTGGCTTACCTTTTGATGCAGTTCTTCGATTAGGGTCTGTCATTCCTGACTGGTATACCTGGGGAAAACGACTCATGACATATTACACACCAGTGGAGTTACCATCCAGGTGTGGTGTTTCTAGACCCTACCTGAGAGTCTTATAAATAATACATGATCTGTGGAGGATCCTGATTGGCTGCTGCAGGAGCAGGGCGGAGTTTGGTTGCTTTGGCAACGTGAAACAAATACTCAAAACGAGACCTCTGTCCAATTTCAGCACTTTTGAAGAGAAGAGCAGTTTAGTTATTTTTTTACCTATCAGAACACCCAACATGTTGGCCAGATACCAGAGGAAACAAGATAAACAAGTAAACAAGTAAACAAACTGTTCTAAAAATGGTGGTGAACGTTAATAAATGCAGAGCATTCAAATTTGATTGGTTGGTAGCGGTGACGCGGGGGCGTGGTCATCTTTGAATTACTCGCTGCTGATTGGCTGTCCGGGAGCCAGGCAGCGACTTCGCCTCTTCAGTCCCGTAGTGTAGAAGTTCTCAGGGTTGTCTTAAATAAAGAAAAATAGTAATAATTACCAAGCTACCTCTCGTTAACTAGCGCTAAAAATTTGTCCAGAGTCTCAGCAATGTATTCGGATAGTGCTTTTTAGGCTGTGTGCCTTGAATGTGACTTAGAGAGCCGTTTTTCTCGGACCTAAACGAGCCCTGAAGGAGCCTGTGGTAATGTAGCTCTTTGCTAATCTTCCAACAAGCTTTGGAAAACAAATGTATAAAGTTATTGTTTACATACAAACCAGTAAATACAGGACTATTCTGCTCATATACCTTTTTAATATACGTTAAATAACTTACCTATACTTCTCTGGACCTCTTTTATCATTTTCCTAGCTTTCTGTTACTTTTTTTGCTACACTAATGTTCTTGTCACTGTGCTGCACTATTGTTTATTGTCTGTATTTTTAATTTTTTCTATTGTCTCATTATCTTTTATCCTTTGTTGTTGCACTGAGCATGCTAAATGATTTCGCTGGGGATAAATAATGTTCTTTCTTATCTTCTAAATCTTCTAAGCTACATTTAAAGAGGAACACAACACGCTCTTAGCTAAGGGGCTTATTTTTATATCATCGACAAGTCATTGCACACAACTTGGGCGTTTTAAAAAGGTTTTTAAGCATAGTCTTTTCTATCTATTGCCCGCAACAATATATTTAAACATCATACAGCTTGTAGCCTTCCATTTAAGAAAAGAAAACGGTATCTCAGTTCGTAAATGTTAGGTTACAAGCTGTCTGATGTTTAGATACATTGTTTCAGACAATAACTAAAAATCCAGACTGCTTAAAAACCTTAATAAACTGCCCAAGGTGTGTGCAATTACTCCCAAAATAGTTCTTGGGGATATAAATAAGCCTCATAGCTAGGAGTATGATGTGCTCCTCTTAAAATGTAACAGGAACGTTAGCTTAACCTAAGAAGATAAGATAAGAGAGAACTTTATTTATCCCCAGGGAAATTGTTTAGCATGCTCAGTGCAACAAGAAAGGATAAAAGATAATAAGACAATAGAAAAAGTAAAAATACAGGGGAAAAATATATTTTATTTATTTATTTGCTTGCTTGTTTGTTTTTTTTATTTTTTATTCTGCGCAGGTCTTTTAAAAGACAAAGAAGCTTCATTGTATTTAAGGTTAGTAATCCATCACTAGCTTCTCCTCTTGCCTCTTGAAGGGCAGACTTGTCTTTCTGCTTTTTTGCTGTCACTTCTTAACCGCTGTGCTTTAAGCTAGTTTGTTTTAGGAATCAGTTAAGGCGTATCCCTGTATGCATGAACACACACACACACACACACACACACACAGACAATTGCCTTGTGTAGCAGCTTTGACAAAGCTTTCACCCTGCACTGCAGTTTATCAAATCAGTTTTTTGTAGTATCAGAATCAGAAAACTTTATTGATTCCAGAGGAAATTGCTTGGTACACTTGCAAACAACTGCCACACACACCCTCTTGGCACACAGCAATGGAAAAAGGCAGCCTCTATGCGCTGTGTACATATATTGCGTAGGGAGTACATATAGCCACATTTTTAGTCTTCCCATGTTCATGCAATCAACCAAAATGCTACATTCGTAGACAGTATATTAAAACTTATAAGAAAGGTGTATTCAAGAAAAATGGATTGGCCTGACAGGTGTGCGTTGAGAGGATTTTGAGTGACACCAACTTGCATTACTTTAGCCTTGTGGGTCCACTGCAAAACTAAAAAGCAAACTATAAACATTACATGTCCTTGCTGTTCAAGTGCATTTGGGATGATTTGATTTTTCAGTGAACCATTCCATTGTGGACCAGCTGGTTGAACGTAGTGACATGTCTCTATTGTTTTTACTCATCCTTCCTGGAAATAATTAGATTGATGAAAATAAAATTTACTTTTACTGGAAGAGAGTTGAATCAATCCAGACAGCCTAAGGTAAAACCTTAAAGGAAATAGAGGACTTCGTATGTGGTCTGTGGATAGTAGAGGTTACACTACATGGCCCGGAGCCCTTGCTGTCTGATGAGTCAAAGTATCCTGTGTGTCACACATTTGAGTGATGCAGTTTATCTGGGATCATGTCATTCCCCCCTTAAGCCAAATTCAAGTCTCATGTTGTCTAGATGATCAGCGGTTTGGTTGTAAGAACAGATTGTAAGAACATTCACAGCTGTTTGGATAAAATGACTGTTTTATGATCTGAATAGAAGCAAGAAAGCACATGGGTGTTCACACCATTGGCACATATATCCAGCTGTTACACTGTTGTCTTCTTGGTATTTAATAGGTCATGTAATTAATTTCCATTCTTTATGACTTTCTCCTTACTTCAACTCCTGAATGTTTTGGGCAGATTTTGGATTAAAAAATGCTTCAGGAGCAGCTCATTTAGAAATGGGGGAATTATTTACCTGTCTAGACTTCTTTGTGTTGTCCAGCCACAATAAGAGTGAATGCGTCTCCAGTCACCCTATCAAGCTGATTAGTTTACTCACAGATTAGCTCACTATTGCTGACACATCTTTGTGTAGGCTTGTTAAATGACGCACATTTCAAAGACATTTGAACTTGAAGCAGTATTCATCGCACTTTAGGGAACTCGACCAGAAAGCTTGTAATAAGAGATATGCTATTTGTAAGGAATCAGATGGGGACAGTTGATCTGAATTTAACCTGTAAGTTAGTGCCTTCTGGACTAAAGCCATGCACAGACCAGTTCTTTGACCAGTGGTTCCCAGTCGGGCTGCACAATATATCGTCTGCTAATCGTTATCGTCTCTGTAATCCAACAAAAGTCTAATTTTTAACCATTAAAGGTTTTGGTAAATCGGTGCATGAATGGGCGGGGCTAAACTGCTGTAGCCAGAATAAGGAAACATATTTAAATGTGTTGGTTTTGTGACATCATAAAAACCTATTATTTAAAAACGGCCTGTTTTTGTAGCTTGGTTCCAAATATGGACAGTATAGATAAGGGGGAGTAAACATAATATTTGAAACAATATTTACAGACGTCATACCTTTTTAATTCCAGAAAAGTGATGATATGGCAATCGCAATGGCAATATGTAGCAGTAAAATCACAATACTGATGTTTTGTCTGGTTCTCAGTACCATTCTTTGGGATCCTATGTATATTAAATGTTTGATATTTCCTGCAGCATCTTACATACTAAGGCCTTACAGAAATAACAGTTTTGTGTCCAATAAAATACAGATTTTAGAGGGTTAAAATTTGAGTTGGACAATATAGTACTCTAATAAGTGATCATATCAATATCAATATATCAACTGAAAAACCTTTATTATTGAAATTAGGGGTGGACGATATGGCAAAATGTATTCAAGAAATATTCACAATATACAGTGTTACGTCTGATGAGTTGAAATGGTCAAAAAAGAACCACGTTTTAAAAAATACTATCCAAACCATGAATACAAGGATTTCGTACACTATGCTGCACTAAATTAAAACAGTTAAACTAATTATACTCTTTGTAATGAAGCATACAGTTGGTCATTGTACTGACAATATCTCCAATACGCTCAGAAAAGTGTATTATGACTATGTAGTACAATAGCAATAGTTTTTTTTTTTTTATTTAAAAAATATCTTCGTTTTTTACTCTAATAGTTTTAAACTGTTTTGCTTGCAGATTTTATTTTTCACATTGCTTAAACTTTTTATTAAGCAATCAAAATGGTATCTCTTTTCATATTTATTCATTCTTTGAAACCTTATTTTAGTCTCAGAATACATAGGACTCTCGATTGCAGTGTAGTTAAGTGTCATATTAATGAACTTAGAAATCGAATGAGAATAATACAATGATAAACGCAACAATGTATTAATAACAAAATTAAGTACTCTAAAAAGTAGTAAGACAGTAAAATAATCAATGAAACAATAAATTAGCAATCAACTCAAAATTGCAAATTAAGTAAAAAAAAAAAATTGAAATGATGCTTTTGGAAAGATGAAGTGAAACAGGTGAGCTGAGCTTTAGATTTGAATGTCAGTGGACTAAGATGCATTGACCTATACCATTATGCTTTCTGGGAAAGAAGGCCTCTTGCAAGCTTGCTTGGTGCTGGTGGAGAGAAATCGGGTCTGGGGGTGGCTTTACGCTGCGCTATGCCAGTATTCCTGCTTATTTCAGTAGCGTGTACGTTCTGGCCTACAGTGAGTGTCTTAAATAGACTGCTTGATTTGCTTTGATTAAGCTTGAGCACACACAAAAGCCACAATAGTGTGGGACTAACACACACAACTGTGTCACACACACACACACACACACACACACCGCCTTGCATGTGGCCGCTGCTCAGTGGGTGTTGCCATGGCGTTACGCACAGAATGAGGCTTCACATACGGCATCTTATGTTCTCTTCACAGAGAGGCCCAGAAGACTGCCCGGGGTAAAACACACTCGCACACATGCACATACTTCCATCCAAACCAACCGCAACAGGGAACCAGGATCTGTGACTTTTTTACTTTTTTGCTGGGACGGTGTTCCACTGCGCTCAGAAGACTCTGGCACTGGAAACCAACAGAAACACTTTTTTGAGTAGCACATTTCTAAGCACCTTGCGAACATTTTGTTTTTTCTTCTTTGTCGGACTTTCTTACGGATCTAACTGGGATCGCTGTGTTTATTATGCACTTCAATGGCTGCAAGTGGCTCAGTGGCTAGAATGGGGGATGAGGAGAATTCCTTTCATGTTTGCTACAGGTAGGCACACCAGCATCAATTCATGTTGCTTTTAAACCCGTTTTGTGTTTGTAGTCCAAGCTGAAGGAAAAGCTCTGCAAAGAAGGTCCAAGTTTGTTATAAGAGAACCCATTTTTGGTTATATTCCTAAATGCATTCAGACTTTTCTAAGTGATCTTTGGGAAAGATGAGTTTTCTGCTCAGCAGCCAACTTAGTCATACCTCATTAAAGAACAGTTTTGCCTGTCTTTACTTTTGACGTCTCAGTGCCCGCAGCGACAGAAAAAATGTAATTTGCTGTTAGTTATTGACTTAATTAGGGTTAGATAGGTCCTGCCATTGCGGCAGCAACTTTATTTGTGCAGAACCTGTTGATTTCATTGGAGCTATTCCCAGCTTTAGCGGAAGCAGGTGTGCCTCTGAGGGGAAAGCTCTGCTGGACGTCCTTAATATTTAACACTGCACTGAATCATTTATGGTTTATTTCCCATTGTGTACCCATCTGGTGAGCCTCCTCAGCTGTGGGTTTCTGCTTACTATGTGAGCAACTGCAATTTATGCAAACCTTCTTTTGTGTTTGGCTGTATGGATTGTATTGAAATGGTTTTAAATTTCTCTGACAGATCAGGATAACAGTTCAGTGTCTCCATTTGAAGCCGAGGATCATGCAGATTGAAGAGACCTACGTGTTTAGCAAACTTGTTAGTTACCCTGTGTGAAATGAAGCAAAGTTCACCCATTAACATGTGCTGTAACAACGCATGATTACTACTATTTTTTTGAACAGTGCCACATATGAAAGTTTCTAATTTTTGTGTATTTCTAACGCTGATGTAAACAAAGTCATACAGAGTGGTTCAACGTGAAATAATGCATCATAGAGAAACTTGCAAACTCTTTATTCCATTTTAAACCATTTTTCAGAGCCTAACTTGCCTCGGATCTGTTTTAACTTAGGTCAGATGTAAGTTTGGAGGATAAAACACATATCTGGCTTCTTTGAAGCTTTTCTTTGCTCTTGAAGAGTTAAAGCAGAACAAGTTATTGAAACTACAAATTGTTGCAGTTTCTTCATATCTCAGGTACATAGCTTGTTTAGCTTGGTATATCAACTATGTTCTAACTGTGTGTTCCCTAATCACAGATTACAAAGGAAAGTCAATCTGATTAGCTGAGAAAAAGCTGAGCACAGCAGTTTCTGTCCAAGCCAGGCGCAATTTCTGCCCTCCAATATGGAGCAATTACAGCAAGCTCTGCATCTAGACAGGATATTTATTCTTAGTGTTATTTTTTTATACTTGTTTCTAGCTTACTTTATGTGAAGTTTTTTGCAAGCTTTTGAGTGTGATATTGCTGGGCAGGCTGGTGTTTGCCGAGTTTGTGATGTTTGTCTATCATCAGCGGCTAGTTTTAGACAGCACACCCCCAGTGGAAACCTCTTCAGGGGTCACAAGCAAGTCCTTAGAGCTGGACAGAGCAGCTCAGTCGCACCTGAAGCTCTTTAGATGCCCATCAGATGCTCCGTGTGCTGTGATTGTGTGAAAGGCAGCAGGTAGGCGCTGTAGCATAGATGAAATAATAGTCAAGGCTAATTACTTCTTAGTTTAGTCATCCAAAGAGTTGAAGTGATGAGGAGATTTGGATTTGTAAAGGATTTGAAAGGATTTGGATGCAATGAAGAAATAGGCATGATGAACTATCGGCAGTTTTGATTCCTTTGGTGATTGATTTCTGTGTGTTATGTACGAAGCAGCATAATGGGCTTGATTCAGTCTTAATTTATTATTTTTTTTAGGAGAATCGCCAGTTGCTGCAGTTCACCCTGAGAGAAATTTTATTGGCTGATTTGATGTGAATTTGATGCTTTGTGGATTTTATTCTTTGTTGATTGTGTTCTGTGACCCAGTATAGGAGTGATCCTCTTAATATAGTAATCCCGTCAAGCACTCAGGTATGGCCTTGTTGCAAAGTAGGCCTGCTGTTCACTGCAACACTAGCCTGGTTCATTAGCTTGATAGGAATGTTGTTTACATTATAGGTTCACTCATTTAACTATTTATTTGCAGATTGGTGTTTTGTATTAAGATTTCAACCATTTGTAGTTCTCTAAAATTGTGATCTTGCATATTAGCACTAAGAGAAGTACACAGCAGGGTCTGTAGGGCCCAAGATATATGAACATTTTGTGGCCAGTACCAATACCAATAGGGGGTTAAAATTCTAATACTATAGTGGGTGTTATAATTGTATGTTTCTGTTTTAATGTTACACTTCAGTTATTTAAATTAAATGGTGCTCTATGGGCAGTTATGGTTGTCAGTTCTTAGTTGCTCAAATAAACAGCAGAACCCTCTTAAATAATATCAGTGTTGTAGCTCTGAGGTGGAGCTACCTATTTGGGTTTGTGTTTGTTTATTTTATTTTTTTCATTAGATCTCTTTATATAAAAGTTCTTATTTGTGTTATAACTTGTTAATCTCATGCTAAAGGTTGGTTTTGGCCACATTTAACATGTTTTATTTTAAACAGGGCTGCAAAAATGATTACACCACAAACTGTTTTTTTACAGTATGCAACAACTTTTAACAAAATCAATAATAAATGTGAGCCTCCTAAATGTTTGGAATTTTTCGTGCCTGTATAGACTAATAAACAAGTGTTCAGTTCAGTTATCTTTTCACAAATGATTAGGCTATTGTGTCTGTGAGCTGCAAATGGTCCATTATCTTTTTTTCTTGGATTTAAACTGATGGTGAAAACTCTTCAAGACAGGCTTTGGAATGTTGCCAAAGTACTTTTGAAATAATTAAGCACTACCAAGTTAATTAAACTCTAAACAAGTGCTGTTTGTGTTACTCATCAGTTTCAGTTGGGCACGTTCAGGATTATCAACTTTAAAATCATTACAGAATCAAATAATTTTATACAAATTAGAAATGACATTTGTGAGGATGTAATGTAGTTTTAGGTATTTACAGAGGATCTCATTGCTTTTTTTTCTTAACTTTTGATGAATCGCAGTATGTGATGTTTACAGTGTGATAGTAAAGAATAATAGTAAGTGATTTTTTTTTTGAGCTAAAATGTTTATTATGATGGTGTTTAGTTTCACCAGTTCCTTCCTGCGTTGATATCACAGAGTAAACAAAGAATGTATAATATTGAGCTGCTTTGATGTGCCCTGTCTTCGGGATATTGCGAGTTTGAATCCTTGCGATGCTGCAGCCAAAAAAGGTGCTAATTATTGGCTGCTCGATCTATTATGTATTGGTCTTAATAAATAATGTCTTATTTATTAGATTATCTTTTATTGGTACAATGCAAACATAGGTTTGCAGCTAAACAAATAAATGTGCCAGGCATGTTGTTGGTTTTATTCAATATGAGCGTGAATATTCCCTTTTAGAGACATTTGTGAGATCTGTCTAATCCAGTGGGACAGGTTTTAGAGAAATAATGGTCAAATGTCCATTGCCAGTTTTCAGTTTCAAGACCCAGTTAGGTGAGTGGTCCACAGTGCCTACTAGTGTGTCATGGTTTCTTTTCTGCCTCTGCAGGATGGAGGCCTCCTGTCTGGAGCTGGCTCTGGAAGGGGAGCGCCTGTGTAAGGTGAGCGATTATAGTGGAGGGGTGTCATTTTTCGAGGCTGCCATACAAGTGGGCACAGAAGACCTGCAGGTGCTGAGCGCCATCTACAGCCAGCTGGGCAATGCCTACTTCCATCTACATGACTACAAAAAGGCTCTGGAGTTTCACCACCACGACCTAACACTAACCAGGTATACCCATCCATTCAAGCACATATAAAGTCATACCAGCGTTTATACAGTGACACCAAGTACACTTGGGCATTACATATGTGCTTGTTGACCATGGACAATAATATGGAGTCATATACACACAAGTTGCTGTAACAGCAGGAATATACATACTAAACATCAATATTTTCTCAAACTAGTTCGTATACGTCCCCTGCTGTCTCTCCACTTGCACGCAGATACACTTATGTGTACGTTTGCACTTATAACCTCAATAAAAATGTAAATTTAAACTCTTGTGAAAATCTTATGTTTGGCTTTTTTTTCAGGACACTGGGAGACCTGCTGGGTGAAGCCAAAGCCAGTGGTAACCTCGGGAACACGCTCAAGGCACTGGGCCGCTTTGATGAAGCTGTGGTCTTCTGCCAGAAGCATCTAGATATCAGCAAAGATGCTGGGGACAAGGTCAGCACATCACAGTGGAACACATTTCTTCCAGTCTGACTGTGGAAAAATTCAAATGGCACTGTTTTTGGAGTCTGAGAGTGTATGGATTTGTGATTGATTTTACATTTTTGCATGTATCTCTATGTCGACCGATACTCAATTTTCAAACTTACTGATAGATTTTTAGAGTTTGTGAAGAGTCCAGTACATTATATAATTTAGTATTGCTTTTCAAACTTAAAAATGGCTACACTTATAAAACACTTAATCTATAGGCCTAATTTGACTTAAAATGAATAGTTTCCTGCAACACCAGCAGGTGCTCAAAAGTGTTGAGCATATCTTCGAAACTCTTGGGGGGGAAAAATAGACACTTCTTTTGCACTGAATCATGATTTTGTTTCTGCATTCCTGTTATCTCTCATGTTTGCAGTTGGTGCTTTTCATAACTGTGTGCAGTTGCCCGTTACTGTCTCGATGCTAAATATATTGTCATTACATTATGATTTAAAAAAAAACAAAAAAAACAGCTACATGTAAAGAAATTTATATATGCTGTCTTTTATGGTATGGCAGGTGGGGCAGGCCAGAGCTCTGTATAACTTTGGAAATGTGTACCATGCTCAAGGAAAAAGTGCCTGCGGGAATGACTCTGAACCTGGAAGCTTCCCTGAGGAGGTGACCACCGCACTTAAAAAAGCTGCAGAGTACTATGAGTAAGTCGTGTGTGTGTGTGTGTGTGTGTGTGTGTGTGTGTGTGTGTGTGTGTGTGTGTGTGTGTGTGTGTGTGTGTGTGTACCTGAATTTTTACATTTCACTAATCCTGTGAATAGCTTGGCCTAATCCAGTTGCTCTTACAGCAGTCCTCAGGGCCCCTGCACACAGTTCACATTTTTTCTGTGTATTAGCCTGCAGCACCCCTGCACTTGGTTTTCAGGTTTAGTTCAAGTGTGTTGTGATCTAGGATGGAGCAAAAACATGGACTGTCTGGTGCAACCCTTAGGACTGGTTTGAAAACCACTGCAATTATAATTGTATGTTTGTGAGAAATATGAGCCTTCTGCATGTGTCAAGCAAATCCTATGAGGGTAAAGACTAGTGTATTTTTGTTGCAGGGCAAATCTGTGCATCGTGAAGGAGCTGGGAGACCGTGCCGCTCAGGGGCGTACCTGTGGGAACCTGGGAAACACTTACTACCTACTCGGCAGCTTCCGCAGTGCTGTGGCCTCCCATCAACAGGTGGGTGATCTGTCCTATGTAGGACTGACCAGTATAAAAAAAAAAACAAAAAAAACTAGGACTGAAATTCTGATAACCGATGATCTTGGCAGATATAATTGAATATTGTTAAAAAAATAAAACAAATAAAAAAATAAACGTTCAGTAGTTTGATACAAAGCACTTTACTGATTGATATGATTGTCAGTGGTCAGATGTGAATTGGTAAATATGATGGTGAGCTTCATAGTATCTTAAAACACTGCAGTATCAGTATGCAGTATTGTCCTTAGAATTTATTTCTCATGCTAGAGACATTTTTTATAATAAAATGTTATCTATACGTTAGAAAGCAATGTAGTCGTTGTTAATGTAGTATGTATTATTTATTGCATTCAGTAAAAATAATACTTATTGTATTCAGCCAAACGCAAAAATATTGCTGTCTTAAAATGAGCACTATTGTTTGAATGCTTCCAGATGCATGGTAAATTATTATTAGTGGTACCAAGTACTCACACAAGTGTGTTTTGTCTTCCAGCGGCTACTCATTGCTAAAGAGTTTGGTGATCGGGCAGCAGAAAGGCGGGCCTACTGTAACTTAGGAAATGCCTACGTCTTCCTAGGGGAGTTTGAGAAAGCCGCTGAGCACTACAAGTGAGCCTTCACTTATTTACCATTCTGTTTATATCCTAGTCACATGCTCTGTTGACCTCTTTGCTGCTAATGTTAATCCTTCTTGTGCAGCTAACCAGAGACCTCTGACCTATTCCATATCTGACCTCTCCAACCACATACCGCTGACTGTTTTGCTGCTTACTAGTGCTACCTACTACTGCTGCTAAATTAGAGTGTAGGAGTGATGGACCTAACCATGTGTTCTGTAATAGTATACTCTGTGTTTCAGCAGTAGTCAGTACTTTATTTGCTATTGGTGCTGTATTTATTACTTCGTTCTTTATATTTCTCTGGTGGATTTGACTTCTGTGTGTCGGTAAGGTGATATCTATTTGTGTGTGGTGGCTGTTATCAGGAGAGCTCTGCAGTTGGCAAGGCAGCTAAAAGATCGAGC
Source organism: Brycinus macrolepidotus (assembly GCA_037974445.1). Lineage (NCBI taxonomy): Eukaryota > Metazoa > Chordata > Actinopteri > Characiformes > Alestidae > Brycinus > Brycinus macrolepidotus. The sequence continues at coordinate 35,167,211 of JBBPCZ010000042.1, forward strand.
TGTGGAGGCTCAGGCCTGCTACAGCCTTGGCAACACCTACACGCTACTGCAGGACTATGAAAGAGCTATTGACTATCATCTCAAACACCTCATCATTGCTCAGGACCTTAATGACAGGTACACACACACACATTACACTACGTTAAACTCCTCTTTCCACATCACAAGTGACTCTACAGGAGCAAATGAAGTGATTGAAGCAATATCAAATACTTCACGTAATTAAAAAGCTTAGTCAGTAGTTATATGGACGAACGTATTGGGACGCCTGACCATTACACCAACAAGGACTTTGTCATTGCATTCAAATATATAGACTTTAATATGGAGTTGGTCCCCCTTTGCAGCTATAACAGCTTCCACTCTTCTTGGAAGGCTTTCCACAAGAT
>JBBPCZ010000042.1:35171568-35182386 GCA_037974445.1 Brycinus macrolepidotus
CTTTGTGCACTGGGGCACAGTCATGCTGGAATAGAAAAGGTTCTTCCCCAAACTGGGTCCACAAAGGTGGAAGCATGACATTGTCCAAAATGTTTTGGTCTGCTGAAGCATTAAGATTACAATACTTTTGTCTGTATAGTGTTACTCCTAAAGTAACATCTTTTTATCAATGGTCAACACCTCGGTAGGACTCCAGCTCAGCTGGGAATCAGCTGTTCAGTTTATTTTCATGTTGAGTTTTGGAGTTAAATGTAAAAGTTTTAAAAGACTGTATGTAAGCATCTGTAATCTAAGCTGTGAAAAGTTTCGTAAAAGCATTAACGGAAAATTTGAAAATTGTGTTCACTGAATGCATTCAGTGTTCAAGCAAAAATGGTTCAATTAGAGTATTGCTGTGCTAACTGAGTGAAGAGTTTTGAAAAAGGAAATTTGATCAAAACTTAGTTGCTTAAAGTGAAGGCTATTAGCAGTTTTACAAGTGGCAGAAATACTGCAATACCCTCTCTAAACCACACAAAAAATGAAAAACATTGCACCCCACCCCAATCAAATTTTAAACAGTCTCTTACACAGCCTCTGAAGTAAAGTTTCACAAAAAATGTTTTTTGTGTTTGTCAGAATTGGTGAAGGACGTGCCTGCTGGAGCTTAGGTAACGCACACACAGCACTGGGGAATCACGACCAGGCCATGCACTTTGCAGAGAGACATCTGGAAATCTCTAAAGAGGTACACAGCTTCAGCTCTCGCTCAAGTTTCCCAGAAGCTTCCTAGGCAATAGGGCTACACAATATGGACACAATATTGTGGTTACGCCTAATGGAATCAAATGTCATGGAAAAATTTATCATAAGGGAGAATAAGGGCCCTTTGAAAACACCTTAAGCAAAATAATTTTACTGTTGTTGGATTACATGAATGCCTCAATTAATCAGAACTTCCAGTGACACTCACCTGGAGCTGTGACTGGTCCCCTTGAGGCTCATTTGCATATTGTAGCGATCAGCAATGCAGAGACCGGTATCACAATAACTATTAACCAGCAATATATTGTACAGCCCTACTAGGCAGCTTTGGCTACGAGACAGTAGAGAAAGTTAAGATATTAACATGATACTGCTTAGAAGAAACTCAGCCCTTGTTGGCTGTTCAGTGATTGTATTCTCAGTTACATTTATCTACCAAAAGTCAAACAAGTTAACAGTATGTTGTATTAGTATGTTTTGGTACTGGTGCTATTCAGATATTTACATATTGTATGCCTCGTAGTCTGCTGCATGTTGACTGAGCATCTCCAAGAAGTGCTTCGTAAACCTGAACCGTTTTTATTGTTACCATAATGAACATCCGATGCAATATATTATGGCTGCGCATCATAAACAAATTTAAAATACAATCTAAATGTACATGCTCTATTTGTCTCTATTTAGACTGGAGACCGCAGCGGTGAGCTGACTGCCCGTATGAACGTTTCTGATCTCCAGATGGTCCTCGGCATCAGCTACAGCACCAACAACTCTGTCTTATCAGAGAACAAAGAGATCGACTATAGCCTGCATGGTAAAATACATAATTATACAATGGAAAAAGAGGGAAAGGGAAATTGTTTTCAAACTACAGGGGTTTTGACTTTTTTAAACAAGAAAATAACACTGCAGTAAAAAAAAAAAAAAAAAAAATCCATAACTGCCCTCTCTACCTTGACTGTTTACAGAGTTTGTTTGTTTGTTTGACCAGGAGCAAGGCCCAGGACAGGGAGACGCCACAGCATGGAGAATCTGGAGCTGATGAAACTAACGCCAGACAAGCTCAATGTGAGTACTCTTCCAGAATGCCCTTTGGATGAGCGGAAAAAATATCCGACATTAATAATTTGACAACGTCTGCATAATGTTCTCAAACACCTCATTAACTTTACTTTCAAAAACCACTGCTCTCAAACAAAACTTTACTAACACTACTGAGAAACCCAGACACCAGTTTCAACTCATAAAGGGCTTGAAAAGTGAACTACTGACCCCAGAATGTGATCACAGAATATGTTAAACTGACGAGCTGCAGCCGTTTAGGACAGGTGTTCAACAGCCCTGTGTGATGTATATCAAAAGTATTCATTGGTACACATTTCATTAATAACATTTTTTTTTACATTATAACATTTTCTTTACACTGTGATGGTGGGTCAACAGTTTGTACCTGCATTAAATCATTTCCTGTGTTGCCCCGTGTAGGGTCAGAAGTGGGGCAGTGACGTTCTCTGTAAGCAGTCAAAGCCCACGCTGTCCAAGTCCTCCTCTAAGCTCTTCTTTATGAACCGTCTGCGGGGGAAGAAGCCAAAGAGTAGCTCCACAAAAGTTCTTCAGGACACCAGCAACACTCTGGAGACCCCTCAGAACCAGCCTGCTCATAAAGTGAGTGTCTGCATAAAGTGTATGTAGTCTGCAGAGTAGGAACTAGTTACTGTATATCGCTGTTGAATTATTTGTCTACAGCTGGGTTATTTAACACTTAAAAGAATTCAGAATGTGAGAATTATGCACTGTACAATCACAGTAAGGATCAGTGCTTATTACATATTGTCGGTGTCATAAAACCTGGTATCTTGTAAATGGTTACTTTCATGTAACAATATTTTAATATAACAAGTAGTTTTGGAAATATTGGTCCATTTATCGTTCCGCAGCCAGTTTCAAATGAAAGTTAGGAGGTATTGGTATAACCATCTCTAAAGATGTATAATAATTTAGAATGGAGACATGGAGGCATGTGATTGTAAAACTGCTTGCAAATCTTAAGCTAACATAAATGAGCCAAATCTCATCCAATGCTTAGTCTCTTCCAGTATTGTGTATGTGAAGAGTGCTGGATAATGGAGAACTATGAATACTCAAATATTGATTATTGATGTACCCACTTCAGATTCTGTAATTAATTACTTTATTTTATTTTTTTTGCAACATCCTGATATAAGTGAATATTTTTGTATTTATTAATGCTTTGGCTTTCAGCTTGGTTCATTTCAAGTCTTTATGTTGTTGTTTTTTTGCTGTTTACCCCTCTTTTGTAGAGTATAAATGTACATTATTCACAACCTTTGGCGCTTAGCTCCCACCAGTGATTCTGTTTTAAAGAAAAAAGGGAAACTCAGATTTTCGACTGTGCGTAGGCCAGCCTCCTTTTGTCAGGATATAGCTGAGTAAAGTATGAACTCGTTGTTGTTGTTGTTGTTGTTGTTGTTATTTTTGTTTGTTTTTTTAGCCACTTACTACCACTAGCATGTTGCCAGAACTATGTACAAAATACAAGCCCAAAACAAAACAGATCAGTTCTGAATGTTGCATCATGCAAATGGATTTAAAGGAAAAATCCACAATTTTTTAACTTTCTTCATACTTTCATAATTCAGTTAGTATGATGTAAACAAAGTCTTTCAGGGGGCTACAGGTTTTCATGTCACACAAGAAGGAGTACACCTGATTACACATGTTTAATCAGTTGGTCTCACTCTTCAAACAACTGGAACAAGTGTGTAGCCACACCAATCCCTTTGTGTAAAAGATCGGAGACTCCTAGTCTTAAAGCTACCATATAAAGTTGTTACATTATATGGTTACAAATATGCTGTCTAAGACATTGTTTTACAGTAATTTTGAAACAAGGTTTTGGCCAGGGCTTTAGTCCTCAAATAATTTTTTTTCTGATTTACCACTATTTCACCATTACATACAAAAACTCAGGTATGTGTAGATTGACTGGTGGTTTGGGGTAATGAATAATTTACCATAGTAACAGTAGTAACAAAGCTGGATCAGACCCACCAGTCAGTCTACACATGTCTGAATTTTTATATGTTTACAATTATTGTTATGTGCATGTGAGTGAGAAGAAGAGCTCAGTTTGGGACTTTTCGACCTTTGACTCCCTACAGCGCATGAGTGTGGACATGTTGGGTGATGAGGGCTTCTTTGACTTGCTGAGCCGTTTCCAGGGCAACAGGATGGATGACCAGCGCTGCTCTATTCAGAAGGGCCGGGCCCGCCAGGCCACCACTACCTCTAGCTCTTCCAGTTCCTCATCTTCCAGCCCACCCACAAGCATGAAGAAATGTGAGTGAAATTTTCAATCTGAAAAGGATTATACCTGTAATTTATCCTGATGATTAAACTGTGAGGGAGGAAAGATTCTCCCCATATGATATTCTAAGGCTTCATCCATACGTGTTAAGATAATTCTAAAACACCTATCAATCATGTCAGACATGCAGGTCCTGAAGTGTGCTCAACACGACAAACTAGTTCAAAATCTATTAGCATGAATAAACCTAACTTGTCTTTGTCCATTCCCTCTCCAGCTTTATCAGAGTCTGCAGTTTCTCCGGGACAGGAGGCGTTTCTGGGAGCTCTGGCGAGCGCGCAAGGCCGGAGGCTGGAGGACCAGAGGGCTGTGGGGAGTTTACCTGGCCTGCGGAGCCTCCAACCCAGTCAGAGCTGCAGCAGCCGGCAGGTCCTCAACCAGCTGATGGCCAGCGATGATGTCTGTGAACCAGACGACCAATTTTTTGACATGCTGGTGAAGTGCCAGGTGAGAGGAGTGGGGGGAAAAAGGTTGCTAGGGTCTTATAATTGGGCATGTTGAATCTTAATAGCTAACACTGTTATTGCCTGTTTAATTGCCTTGTTAAATAGGTCCAGCTTTTGACTGGATAAAAACTGACATGAATCAGGCAGATAAACTAGAAAGTTGAGAGAGAGAGAGAGAGAGAGAGAGAGACGTTGTAACAAGACTAGATTTGAAGAGTAACACCTGCTGGCCACAGTCAGTCATGTCTACTAAAAACTTTTCAACTATGAGGTGGGTGGTCATGTGTTGTGTCCCAAGGTCAAGACACTAGCATTGGCCTAAATGAACTTCTTAACAAGTAGGATGATGTGATATCCTACATTAATACTCCATTTATTCTGCCTAGAATCAATGAAATAGAAACCGAATACACTTAAAAAGCTGTCCGTGACACAGTGTATATTTTAGGACATCCTCTGACCACAACGTCAGGTTTCACATGCCTAACGAAGCAGCTTTGGCTCTCGAAGCTATAGGCCATGACATTGGGCTGGGTAATTCAATTCTTTATTAATAGATTGATGGCCAAATTAAAGACAGCAACATTTTCTGATCTAAATGTTTGAGGATTTTATTTGACAAAGATTAATCTCTGCAACAGCTTCAGAGTAGGAATACATTTACAAAGTCACTGTAGGAGAATACACTTGGTGGGGTTCATATGCTGACTGCCATTTCAAACTCAAACTTAAACCTACAGCCTCCTAAAATGAAACCGAACCAGAGACAACAGCCACCAGTCACCGTTTAGTTTCTCATCGACATGTTGAGGGTGCATAGCGTGACTGGGCTGTGATAAGTATAAGTGTTTCCGGAAAGAACTGGTCGTAGTGGCTCTGTGACAAAAAGGTTGTAGCAGAGTTTACACACTTCTGTCTTTCATTCTCTCTCTCTCTCTCTCCCTCTCTCCCTCTCCCTCAGGGTTCTCGTTTAAATGATCAGAGGTGCGCCCCTCCGTCTGCCCCAGTTCGTGGCCCTACTGTCCCCGATGAGGACTTTTTCAGCCTCATCCTTCGCTCACAGGCCAAGAGGATGGACGAGCAGAGATTTACGTTACCGTCCATGCACTGAAAGCACAAACTGTGTGTGTGTGTGTGTGTGTGTGTGTTTGTGTGTATATGTATGTAAAAAAACAACTTGTTCAACTGAGTTGCTAATTGAATCATCTGTCAAGTTTAATATGTTTGTTGGAGCCACAAAATCAACAAAATGTGCAGCACAAGGGTGTCGAATGATGCCCAACTGCCAGTTGTTTGTTTCTCATCTAGTGAAATGCATTCAACCTTTCCTGCATTGTAGGCTTCCACAAAATCTAATTCAATGGTCTGTGTGTGTGCGTGTTTGGTAGTCTGTTTAAACAGATATACAAACACAAACATGATCCTAATACTTTTGAACAATACAGTACAAACACAGATATTGGTGCTGGTCCTGCAGTTCAAGTTTCCTCAGTCCCAGTTTATCCACTACTGAACAAGACTACATTCCAGCTCTTACTTTTTAATAGGTATCTCTAACAGTACTTAAGACTGGAGTTAGCTCCTGGAGTTCTGGAGATGCTTTCCAACATTTGATGAAGCAGCTATTCCAGTGTTACTTATGACAGTAAGGATCTGCACATTTGAGGCATGACACTGCATTCTTAACTTGTAAAAAGAAAAAAAAACTTCAACGAGCACATTTTTAGCTTTTTTTTGGTATGAATGTTTATGGCACAGCAATATCTCAACATGTGTGTCTTTTTACCGGTTTATTTGTATTTATGTTTTATTTCTTTTATCATGAAGATTGTATAAGAAGATGAATGAATTACCCCTGTAGAAAATGTTCATTTATTTTACATAAGCTCTTTTCGATAGGACAGGTACAGAGGGGTGTGTGTGTGTGTGTGTGTTTGTAAATATATCAGTTTGAATTTCAGGATTATGGGACATAGGATGAATGACTGTTAGCATTTAAAAATGAGTGCATTGTGGGGTTTTTTTTTGTTTTATTTTTGCAATTAGTTTTTAGGAATTTGCAATTTTGGCAGATTCCAATTGCATTTATTTTAACATTGGCATCAATTGTGACTTGTACATTTCAATACACCAGCACTGTACATACTTACTTGATCAGTGTGATTGTGTCACTGCATTCAGAGATGATCTGATGTCTTGACTTGGTCAGTCATCTCGTTGTAACGATGTATTGCTGTCAAAGGTCATGCTGTTATATTCATCAGGTCTTCAATAACTTACTGTTTTCTGTGTATTTACTCTAGAAACAGTTCAAGCACAGTTTAGTTAATTCCACTATCAGAGACAGAAGTTAATGTGGGGATCTCACAGAAGGAGATTGATGAAATTATGGAAAATTTAGGGCATGCGCATGAGCATGAAATAAATTAATTCTTTATGCACTTATCAATAATCGTAAATCTACACACTGATGTGCACATTTAGTGCTGCTCACTGCGTCACTGGCTGCTCACTTCTGATCACAGGGGCAGCTCCCTAACCACAAGGCCACCAGCTGCCCCAAAATCTCCTCGCTCCGCAAATTCGACATGGGACCTTCTGATTCTCTTCCTTCAGTGTCCGGCATTTTACATGGCACCACTGTGGGGGGCATGATCATGCGTGAGAAATCAAGTCAAGTCATGTAGGTTTTACTGTAATTCAACCATGCACACAGTATACAGTGAAATGAGATAACGTGCCTCCAGGACCATGGTGCAACACAGAGCAGAACAGAACAGAGCAACAGGACACAAGCGCAACAATACAATTAGACAAGACAAGACAGACAACATACAGTGCAAATTAACAATAGTAACAGACTGAATACAGTATCTGAGTTACTGTATTTTAGCAGCAAGGGTTGTATGTGCAAAAATGCTGAAATGGCCACATTATACTTACTTTACACCTACACTCACACCTAGGGACAATTTAGCATCTCCAATTTGCGTGATGTGCATGTGGGAGGAAACCGGAGTACCCGGTAGAAACGTGTGGACACGGGAGGAAAATTTCAAACTTGCACAAAAAGGACCCTCGGCTGGCCAGGAATAAACCTTCTTGCTGCACTGCTGCACTGGCCCATCTCTTATATATATATATATATATATATATATTTTTTTTTTATTATTATTAATCCGTCGATTTAACAATTATTCTACTAACTATGCTCTACTGATATTAACACAAAAGGCCATTAATGTATGAAGGAGCATTTATGTACAAAAGGCCCCATGCTCATATGTTTTGAGTGTCTTTACATAGTCTACATTCATCTCTCCTGTTTTCTTTCTGTCTTCTCTACGACGGGTGTTTTGACTCCCCTGGGATCATTCTTTCCGTATTGTAGCTCACGTCGCCGAACGGATTCATTCCCTCAAAGAAAACACAATACCCTTTTCTAGCGCGGCATAATACCATCATTTAGCCCGCCTGCAGGGGAAGAAGTGGAAAACAGACATAAGCGCAAACAAAACCGCTTTCATCACTTAGCACAGAACACTTGCGATGGCTGTGCAGTGAAGGTGTTAACATTTTTGTTCCTGCAGCTTCTTCACACTTTTGTTTTTTTTTTCTACCACAACTCAAAACCCTGATTAAGTGTACTTGTGTTTATCTGTTTTGGATTGGAGTAAGAACTAAATGTTGGTATTCAGTCAGGAAAAGTGCGGGGACTGTAATAACGAACCTGTTCTGTCATGTTTTAATCTGGTAACAATACTAAAGTGTGACTGTGTGAGAGCTGTTCAGTTTAATTCTTAACGTGTTCTGGCTAGAAGAAAAGACCCCCTCACTAAAGCAGGGACAACTGCCTTTCTGTCACAGATCTGACTTAATCACTCCGTCTTCCTTCTCCATCCCTTTAAAAACACAGTCCGCTCATTCCACAGCTTTTTAAGAGTTATAGGAATAGTTCTGCAACAAAATACAGTTTTTCCCCAAAATCAGTCACCAGCCAAGATGTGACTGAACTCAATATTCTCCCAAACGGTCCAGATCATTTCCGTAAATACATAACCAAACTTTCTTCAAATGTGACTTTTATTTTTGACTTTATACTTATATTGTTATTGTTTTTGTGTCTCTGTGTGTCTCTCCCAACAAGCAGTTTCCTCTGGGATCAATTCAGTTTTCTGATTCTGAATCTGCTCAAACCCCATCCAGACTTTCATTAAGGTGAATGTGGTTTGGAACTCTAATTTAATTTTGGGGATAGTGCTTTGAATTGGCTGCCTGTCACTTTATATATATATATATATATATTTATAATTTTTAATGAAGTCTGCTCCACCATTATGAAGAACAGGATGTGGTTTGAGCAGGTTGAGAGAAGATTTGATGATGTATTTATGGAATGAAGCAGTCAGTTTTATGTGTAAATCTAGAGTTCACTCAACTTTAGTCAAATATTCTCCTTACTCAGATTCTCTGATGTTGATGTAACTGCACTTAGGTTTATATTAAATGTATATGTTTACAAAATATTCTCAATTTCCCATCCAGCTACAAAAATGAGATGTTTAAGATGTTCCAAAAATTTATATTTTATGCATAAAGTGAACATATAAGCCAGTATTTTTCCAGTTTTTTGCAGTGTACCATTTTTTTTTTGCTCTCGCTCTTTTTCGCCTGAAATCAAAATGGACCTTTTCGCCTTGTTAGTTCAATATCTAGTCATATTAAGTATGGTTCCTCCTATTATATTTAAAAGACATTTAAACGTTTTCCCATAATTGAAATGTGGTGACTATTGCCCGCCTTAAAAATGAGCAAGCAGGGAAAAATAATATGAATCTCTGAGATCACCCCCACCTAACATCAAGCAAAAACCCTCAACTCAAAGACCCTCCTAAGACTGCGGTTTCACTTGAGTATATGCTATGCTATGGATGGAAATGCATTACGATTTCCTTCAGCCTCTAGATTAACAGGAACGGCCTGTTATTACAATGTTATGTGTTAATCCTTGTTACACTAAAGATTATTAGAAATATATTACCAAAATCTCATAACTACAGTCAGACTGAGACACAGCAGCTCAGATATCGCTGTGCAGGAATGAGGGCACTGGGGTCGGTGATTTCAGGAAGGTTTAACTGCAACTGCGAAAAAGGAAATTATAATAAATACTTAAAAAAAACAAGTTTAAAACAGAGTGTGCTAAGGATGTGTGTGTGCTTGCTATAGGGTTGAGTTTGTCTTTTTATCTATATATCCATCTATCTATCTATCTATCTATCTATCTATCTATCCATCTATCTGTCTATCCATCTATCTATCTATCTTTCTGTCCATCTATCCATCTATCTGTCTATCCATCTATCTATCTAACTCTATCTATCTATGTATCTATCCATCAATCAATCTATCTATCTAACTCTATCTATCTGTCTATCTATCTGTCTATCTATCTATCTAACTATCTATCTGTCTATATATCTGTCTATCTATATAAACCTAATGGTTTTGCTTCCTAATGGGAATTGGCTTAATGATTACCATTAGAGATCACTACCTTTAGATTCCTTCAGAAACATCCACCATCAGTCACGGATCACCAGAGGATTATTTACATAGGGGTGTCAACCTATTAGGCACATACAAACAAACATTACTAACCATTACGTGTTCGATATCTGCAGTTTAATTTAAAGCTGAAATTACGGAATAGTTTCTTTCCCCAACTGTTGGTCGTTTTAGAGGAGTGTGTTGTTCGTATACGTAAAAAAAATATTCTAAGGTAATGATGTCCTGCGTTTCTAATATATTTGTTTATTGTTTACCCGTTATATCTCCCACTCCATTGTGTGCATGACAGAATCAACAATCAACAATCTGATTGGTCAATCTAAGGCTCAGCCTGAACTATAGTCTGAAGGGTGTTTAATGTGTATCAGAGCTTTGACCAGTCACTTACACACTATATGGGATACCAATATATGGGAAATTAAGAGTATTGGGATATACCTCTTAATTACTAAATTTAGGTGACCTCTTACTTCCAGTGTAGAGCTTCATCTTAATGCTTCAGCAGACCAAGTCATTTTGGGCAACACCATGCTTCCAACTTTGTGGACCCAGTTTGGGGAAGAACCTTTTCTATTCCAGCATGACTGTGCGACAGTGCACAAAGCAAGCTCCATAAAGACATGGCTGGATGAGTTCGGTGTGGAAGAACTTGACTGGCCCGCACAGAGC
>JBBPCZ010000042.1:35206566-35218918 GCA_037974445.1 Brycinus macrolepidotus
TTAAATATTTGCACTTTTATCGCACTTTTAATTTTCTTTTATGTATTTTTATTTCTTTTATCCCTCTCATTATCTTGTTTTATTTAATTCTATCCTATTTTTATTCATTCTTATTTTATTTTCCATTTCTGTAAAGCACATTGAATGGCCACCTGTGTATGATAATGTGCTATATAAATAAACTTGAACTTGAACTTGAACTAAAATAGCCATCCTTAGTGGTGAAGTTCACTTTTATAGCTCATAGTATGTATCATGTCCTAAGCAACGTTGAGAAATCTGTGCCATCGTAATGAAGAGCTGGATGTGGTTTGAGTAGGTTAAGAGATGTTTTGGTGATGGAAAAAAAACATTTAGGTAAATGTTGACTTCCAGTGTCACAGTAGTCTCATAGCTCCAGTTTGGACTCCCAGAATGTCTTGTCTGATCAACATCTGGGGAAAGAGGAAATTGCTTTGAGATCGGCATGTGTGACTGGAACAAAACCCAAACATTACTGGCAAAATAATGTGTAAATAGTCCTATTTTACATAACAATATATGTGAAAAAGAATATATTCAGTTGGTTTATTCATTTAACATTTGCTACTACTGCTGTACTTCATTACAGACAAAGCATTATTCATACGGCATTACTTTTACATGGAGAGGTGCAGTAATGTAATTATTACCATAATATATCTGATTTTAGTAACTTCAGTACCTTTTTGTGGACTGCACACCCAGAAATGATCCCAGTGAAACCACAGAAATGACCTGAAGTTTTATCAGTCCTGTGCAAACGGACATAAATGATAAATATTCCATCATGTCCTGTGGGACATCTTTTATCCTGTGTGAATTAGTCATAAACATGACAAATGTCCTCTTATAACACTACTTGACCTACAGTGGCTTGCAAATGTATTCAGCCCCCTTGGATTATAAACATTTATGTTGAGAACCCTTTTGCTCTAGTATATTTTAATGCCAAAACAGGTTATTTGTCTACCAACATTAAAAAGATGGAAATAAAGAACTGAGATATGCTGTTTGCATAAGTATTCAAACCTATGTGCTTTGTGAGCTCCAGTTTTACACAAATGACCAATGAATCACAAATGACAGAAAGGTGACACTTATTTGACCATAATTAAATATAATTAGGGCTACTTGTTAGTTTCTCTGCAGTTAGTCTCTCTGGATATAAAAGCACTCCCTGCAAGTACCATTTTCTTTGTTGGAAAACCTCTGCAAAAATGAAGAGAAAAAAGCATTCAAAAAGATACAAAATCATTGAAATGCCCGAGGCAGAAAACGGCTGCAAAAAATGTCAAAGAGTTCCAATGTCCCATTAGGCACTGTTGGATCCATCATCAGAACAGGTCATATCCCAAAGCTAAGCATCAGAGCAATACGTGGACTGAAAAGAGAAAGGCTTCTAAAATCACTCTCAGAGGTCTATTTGGCTGAAACTGGCGCGAAGGTGCATGGGTCCATCATTTCAAGCACTCTCCATAATACAGGCCTTTATAAGCGGGTAGCAGGAAAGAAGCCACTCCTTAAGAAGGTCCTCATAAAAGCATTAAAAAAGACGTTTTATGGTGAGATGAGACCAAAATAGAACTTTTTGGCCAGACTTCAGAGAGGTATGTGTGGTGTAAAACTAACACTGCCCATACTTTAAGAAACTCAATACCTACGGTGAAATATGGTGGTGGCAGTGTTATGGGGATTCTTTTCATCTGCAGATACTGGGAATCTTGTCAGAGTTGAAGCAAAAAAACGAATACCACACAGTATTGCAGGAGAACTTGTTCCAGTCTGCTAAATAAAACCTTCTCGGGAGAAGATTCAGCATAACAATAACCCCTGATCTTAACTCTATTGAGAATCTGTGGCACTATTTGAAAACTCCTGTCCAGAGGCGCTGTCCCACCAACCTAGATGATCTCTATAAATTCTGCTGAGAAGAATACGGACAAATCAAAAATGGTGAAAAATGCAAAACTGGTACATTCTTACCTCCCAATAAATTGCCTGTTATTGCAGCAAAAGCTTTCTCTGCAAACTATTCATGTGTAGGGATTCATATTGAAAACGGAAAATGGAAAAAAACAAACAAAAAAAAAAAAAAGGAAAAATGTGTGTGCAAATCTTTTGTAATCCAAAAAATTATGACTTTCAAGGGGGTTGAATACTTTTGCAAGCCACTGTATGTCCAGAAAACTTAACCCATCCAAGCTGTACCTTAAGCTCTCCTCTCGCGAAAGGGATATCTGCTAAATGTCAGACATTCTTTTCTGGCTTTAGTTTCTCACAAACTGGCAACAAAGAAAACTCGTTCATATGTACATATGTAACAACTGCTTTTACTGTGTTCTTTTTATGATCATGATCATGCGCATGTATGTCATATTAGGCACATTATTCAGAAGTAATTTAGCACTGCACTTTTTGGAAAATTCTCTGTCCTGTCCCGGCATACCTCATCTGATTCGTCAGGTAATTATCAAGCCCTTGGTGTAGGGAGGATTTTTAATTTTGCAGAGCAGTGGGTTCCTCAGAAATTACTCTAGAACCAACATTTGGGTGCTGTTCAGGTCACGTTAGTTGATTTTTATTTGTTTCAGATGAGCACACTTCTGCACATTTTAATGCACAATTATTGTTTATTTGCTGAATTTAACATATTAAACACAAAATGTGACAATTTGTGCAAAAGTTATATATCTATGTGTGTGTGTGTGTGTTTGTGTGTGTTACACTCAACAAATATGTTTAACTCAACAACTGAATAGAAACTGTGCTTTAAATTTTCAGGAAAAAAAAAGCCACGTTCAAGTTTGTTTCCTGTATAGGTTGGGCTTATTTTCCCTTCAACAAAACATGTTATTTTGCACATAACTGTAGAGAAGTTCATTATTACTCATTGCTAGACCAGCCATTACTGCTTATTACTGCTTAATACCACAGTGGGACATTTTAAATTGTATAAAGAAGAACGCTTCTATGGAGTCACAATTTTACACACCTTAGTAAATAACGTTTTAAATTTTCGGCTGCTGCTTTCTGACATTTTCTGACCTTTTATATACATTTTCACCCTCACTGTACAGGTAAGCGGCCCCACGAGTGCGGCGTGTGTAAGAAGGCATTTAAACACAAGCACCACCTGATAGAGCACACGCGCCTTCACTCTGGAGAGAAGCCCTACCAGTGCGACAAATGCGGCAAACGCTTCTCACACTCCGGCTCCTACTCCCAGCACATGAACCATCGCTACTCCTACTGCAAGAAGGAGCCTCACGACCAACCAGAGCCAACTAACACTCCCTCCCAGCTCGACTCGGACGAGAGAGAGAGCGAGCCAGAGGAAGAGGAAGAAGATGAGGAACAAGAAGGAGAGAGAGATGGAAATGAAGATCTAGAGTTTGCTGGCTTCGACATGAGCGAAATAAGAGTGGTCCGAGTTGGGGAGGAATACGACGAGGAGGACGAGGAAGAAGAGGAGGAGGAAAGGGAGGGTGGAGAAGAAGAGCAAGTGATGGAGGAAGAAGATGCAATGGAGCTGCAAGTTGAAGAAGTGAACACTCTAGAAGGGGAAATGGTGGAAAGCACAGACATGGAGGACAGCACGGAGGAGAAAACAGGGGAGGTGGGACAACAAGCCGAGAGCGCAGAGGTCCCTGACTGTGTGGAAAGCACAGGCATGACTATAGATGAAGGAAAAAATGACTGAAAAAAAAGGAACATTTATTTTCTCTAGTGACTGAAGAAAGAGTACGACTCTTGAATCCTTTGTTGAGTCTCGACGACCGTGGGTTAGAAGCTGTGTCTCAGTATTTTACTGTGTATGAAGCCCAGGTGTGCCTGATCCTCAATTTCTTTTCTCTTTTTTTGTTTCGAGTGAAGGAAAATTACAACAATTTGCAAACTGGCTGAATCGAACCGGACAATGTAAAGTTTAGTTGACCAGTTCCAGTTGAAATGTGTTACTGGACCACGACCTCCAGGTATGTTTGTCAGTGTTACTAAATGTTTTCCTTTGAAACTTTCCGTCTGTACAGTCAGGTGAGATTTCTATACATTTTTATTGCCAATGAAGTTTACTAAAATCAGTATTTTATCAGTATGTCACTATGTTTTGAGAGATAAAACTAAAATGCACTGCAGGTACATTTATCGATTGTTTATTTATGGATACATAATGCCTCAAGTTTTAGATACCGTTCAGTATTCTTATTTTAAGTAAGTTAGCCAGTGTTAGCATAGCATTTTGTTTTGCCATCTGCCTGTCCGCCTTATGAAGGAAACAAATTTGCACTTCGGTACCAGGGATCATCTATAAAGATTCAAGAAGTTGGGAAAGGTTAAAGTAACCCCCAGGTAACTTTAACAATGTATATTTCATAGCGGATAAAATAAAAAATATGTAATTAAAAATAATGAGATGATGAAATGATAATGAAAATGTCATTAAGTATCTAACTGATCCCAGAACCATTATCAAAGTTACAAATTTTGCATGTTTTCAGTGAAGCACTCCTAAAAAGAACAGGACACGTCTGTTACTACATCTGTTACTGACAATACTCTGTATGTCCATGAAAAGGTCATAAAATCTTTGTTTTGTTGGTGATTCTTTATAGATGGTACATACTATGAAGTGCACTTTTCTGTGGTATAGTGTGTAGGAACATGGCACCTTTTAAAAGGAAAAAAAAAAAAAAACTTCAGTCAGGGAATTGTGTGTCAACCTCAAATCCAGTGTTACGTCTATTTTTAGTTTACTAAAACAACTTTGTTTCAGTTAGGGGTGCACTGAATTTTACAAAGCATGATACTGAGAGTTGTGCAATAGAGTACCAATACAAGTACGTTCGTTTTACACACTTTGGTTTGTCTTTCTGTTCCCCCCCCCACTCCACTCCACTCCACTCCAAATTTAGAGCAGCAAAATTCCAATTAGCAGACGTATCATTTCGGCAAATTTGCTGTTTTGAAATTATAAAGCCAATACTATGTGTTTAAGCATTGACGTGCCGCCAGCCATCGAAAATGCTCCAGTTTCTCACATCATGTGATATTGTTGCACCCCTAATTTTAGTCCAGTCTTGTGATTGTGTCAATGTTAGATGAGCTATGAAGCATTTTAAGGATCCCCACACCCCCAGCCTTATGCAAGACCGCCAAGCTGTAAGTGCCATTCATTCCTATTAATTCCGTAACCAAATGAAACCATTTAAAACCATCAGCCAATTTATGAGAAATCTGACTCGATTTTGACAGTCATGTCAAGTGTAGGGTTTGGCAGACAAGCTGAGAATCCAGATTCGGTTGAGGTTAGACTTGTCTGATGTAGCATTGGAGCACCATGTGAGCTCTCATGTCAGTATTTTTGTGACATTTCAAGAAGGTCAAATGTACTATTTACTACAATGGAGAAGTCAGTCATGAAGTAGATATTGGGCTGTTACTATATATTATAGTTGTGTTATTTGCTCAGCTGCACCAGTGTGAATTTTTCTTGGGAGGCCTTGTGGATACATACTGCAGCTTACTTTGGCTTAGTATTGGGGCCAGTGCAGAACGCACGCCTCCATTTCGTGTTTATGCTCAGAAAGGTAGATTTGTAAGATAGTGGTTTGGAACCTTAGTATCAAAGGGCCAATGTGGATCAAAACTATTTTTCCCCTCAATGAAGGAAAACCAGACTTTGTTAAGCTTACTCACGTTTTGCCTGATGACAGTTACTTGGTAAGTGTTTTGTTTATAGTTGGAACAAAAGCTAAGAGTCTAGAGACCAGCTGTTCGATTAAGGCACAGGAAAAGTAGGAAGAAACTGCATAGAAAAAAAAAAAAATGAAGGAATGAATACACTAGTGAACTGGTTGAAGGAGTGCACTTGTTGTAAAAGGCACTTGAAAGAAGACGTCAATGGGTGAATGTGTTTTTTTTTTTTATGGTTGATTTTACCATAACACATTACAGTATTATCCATTGTGATTTATTATTTCTAAATGTTCATGTTTATATTAATGCACGTGTATATTGTGTATGTTTTTACCATCAGTATTAAAAAAAACTGTCATTGACGATTTTGGTTTTTAGAATTTTTTTTTTTATGTGCGTCATTTTTATTACACATGTAGTAAACAATATTATACTGAGAACTAACACAGTAATATATTTTAGTATTCAGATTAATGCAGTGAAGAAAATTCCAGTTGAGAATTACAGGATGATGCTCAGTTACTCTATGAACATTTTTATACTAGAAGAAAGAAGAAATGCAGCATTTTGTTTTTGTAACTACATAAAATTATGTATTCGGTGGCACAGTATTGAACAGAGGCTGAAACTCTGATTAACTTGGATAAATAAGTTTGTGTCTTTATAATGTTACCATTTATGGTCATAAAGCCCCCTCTTTAAGATTTCTTTCTTCTTTATGACCCCACGTCCCCCATCACTGTACAGTTTAGTGAGGAAGCTGAGTTTTGAATGATAATTGTAACTCAATGGAGCCACTTCATTATACAGTCAGCATAGTTATGGGACCCCTAATGAAAATGGCTGAAAGTGGCCATGAAATAAAGGGCATTGTGGTAAATTTGCTGTCTCACACTGAAAATGATTTTAAAAACTATTAATTGTGGTAAATTATTCTTCTACAGGAAAAAAAAAGTCTAAGAAAAAATCCCATTGCAGTTATTGGCACCCCTTCTAAAACTATCATGGTTGAATCTTCCCAAAGACCAGTAATCAAAAACGTGTTTTTTTTTTTAAAGTAAGTGGCCCTTATACTCGCATGACCACAGCACACAGTGTGAACAGTGTGAAATTCTTTCTCTGTATTTAACCCATTTAACCCATTCACCAAGTGAAGCAGCGGGCAGCCAGGAACACAGCGCCCGGGGAGCAGAGTGTGGGGACAGAACCTTGCTTAAAGGGTACCTCAGTGGTGCCACTGGCAGTCCTGGGATTCAAACCCATGACTTTCCGATCACAGGGGCAACTCCCAAACCACTAGACCACCACCTGCCCCCAAATTAAATTATGTAAGGTAATTTTTCTCATATTTGAGTGTGAGATTGAGGTAAAAAAATGTTGACCTTTTTATCCATCTGTGCCAAAGATGCCAGTAATGAGAGCTGACTGTACTATCAGTGACCTGCGAGGGAGCAGAACCGTAGTTTGAGAACAGCCTCAACATTCCTTGGAATGCTGTCAGGTAAGTCTGGAACTGTGAGTTGTGTAATGCTGGAAGAAAGTATAAAAAACAATAGTCTCTGTAGTTCTTTGAAGGATGGAAATCTACCCTCTAAAATTTGTTTGTTCAGTGAAGGATGTTTGTACAGTTTTTGCTGAGACCAGGTCAACTACATTACATTACAATCATTTGGCAGACACTTTTATCCAAAGCAGCTTACAATTTAAGGAAAGATTCAAGTTTCAGGACAACTAGGAGAGTTCAATTAAATTCTGTTAATTAAAAAAAAGCGCTTACTTCAATGAATGAGGTTTAGACCCTAAAGAAAATAGTGGGAAAATTAATCATATAATCAAAGATGTAGAAATGTTGAACACATTATTTAGCAGAGACGATGTGGTTCTGGTTCATGTGGTCCAAATGTGCCAGTTATTTTCACATTTACATTTATGGCATTTGGCAGATGCCCTTATCCAAAGCGACTTGACTTACAATTAGTTACAGGGACAGTCCCCCTGGAGACACTGAGGGTTAAGTGTCTTCCTCAAGGTTCACAGGCAAGTGTCTTACTCACTAGGCTCCTACCACCCACTGTGCTACCAGTCACATGACCCGTATTATTGAAGCCTCCAAGTAAGGAAGGTGGGCACAGCTGCTGTTTTCATGAATAGGTGAACTTACATTGTCAGCCTCTGCACCTGCTAGGGTTTTTTGTTTTTTTTTATGAAGGCTGTAGCAATTATGCTTCAACGACAATTTCTGCCCTCTGGTGGACAAACTGCAGCACTGTTAGATTACGTTACATTACATTACAATCATTTGGCTGACGCTTTTATCCAAAGCAACTAACAATATGAGGACACATTCAAGTCTCAGGACAGTGTGAGAACCAGAGGAGAGTTTCAGGACAGTGTGAGAACCAGAGGAGAGTTTCAGGACAGTGAGAACCAGAGGAGAGTTTCAGGACAGTGTGAGAACCAGAGGAGAGTACTAAGTACTAAATCTTTATGTAAGAGTAGTGCAAGAAGAGAGGAGATGCTTTCTGAACAGATGAGTCTTCAGGGGGTTTTTGAAGATAGAGAGGGATTCTGCTGCTCTGGTCGCCTTAGGCAGCTCATTCCACCAGTGGGGAAGGAGACAAGAGACCAGTCTGGACTGGGTTTGCTGTTTATGGAACTGTTTATTTAAAGTAAGTAAAGTGGCCCCTTATAGTCACGTGTGAACACACAGCACAGCACACAGTGTGAACAGTGTGAAATTCTTTCTCTGCATTCGTGAAGTTTGGAGAGTCACTATAAATTGATTATTCATTTTGAAGATCTTTGGTGATAGCTTTCGGTGATATACCCTGAGAATTTTTGGGGTAATTCTTTTATATAGGAAATAATGATTACAGTGAGAATTTTATAATGGGGCTGTAGAGCATGAAGCTGCATTCTCTGGAGTAACGGAGCACCATCCAGTATCTTTAGGATGAGTTGGAGTGGCGTTTGTGTTCCAGACCTCCTCATGCAACACCAGTACCTCACCTCTCTAATACTCTGGTGTCTGAATGTAATCAAATCCTCAGACTGGTTCTAGCATCCAGCGTAAACCCTTCCCAGAAGAGTAAAAGCTGTTACAACAAAAGGGGGAACAAATTCTCGACTAATACCCTTAATTTTAGAAGGAACTCCTGGATGAACAGGTGTCTTCATGTCATGGAATAAGTCAAGTCTTTAAGTAAAGTACTGGGTACCAAAGGTGAATTAATATTGGTAATTCTAAGTTAAGACTTGATCTGTGTGTTGGAAACGGGCTCATACTTAAAATTATACAACACTGTGATAATACCAAATATTATATGCTAGTTTTAGGCCAAAATTACCCTTTAATGTTCAAAACATGGATAGGATAAAGGCTGTTTGGATGCAGATTCTTCCATTAATGCAACTAAATCTAAAGCTGGTAGGACCACACGTGGCCTGGTGGTCAGATGGTTGTGGGTTCGAATTCCAGGACTACTAGTGGCACCACTGAGGTACCCTTGAGCAAGGTACCGTCCCCACACACTGCTCCCTGGACGCTGCGTTGGTGGAAGCCCACTGCTTCACTTGGTGAATGGGTTAAAGACAGAGAAAGAATTTCACACTGTGTGCTGCGGTGAGATGTGTTCACGTACTTTGCCTCAGGTTTTCAGTGTTCTACATAATGGGGACAGACAGGGACATGGCTTCAAAACACACTAGAAATAAAATGAGCAACAGATGAGTAGTATATCAATTTATTATACATTATGCATTAACAACTTTACTCCACTCTCGGACAAAGCAACACCATACACGGTGGTTGAAAAATTTACATTTGAACGTCCTTTTACCAAGAGTCTAGCTCCAGTCTCTTAAAATGCTTTGTGATTTTCCAGTACATTTGAGTTACTCAGTTATGGAATGTGTTTTTGGTTAAGACTTGATGCAGAAAAAAAAATATCCTGATGCTATTTAAACAGAACGTCTACAACTTGCTTTGTCAAATTGAAACAAAATATCATATACAGCAGTTGTTCAGTTACATTCAACAAACATCCATCGGCATTTTCTTCGAAGCTTTAACATTTTTTTCAATCAGTCTATTTTAACACATCAGCAGTATTAAAAGTAGTTTTGTCTTTTACTTAACACCGTCAATACCATCAGATAAAAACCATCCATAAAACAGTTTAAGTACCAACAAATGCTCACACGAGTTCAGTGTAATGTCTTACATGTTGGCTCTATTTTGTCCCCATGTTAGTCTTTGATCTGTGCAATGTTTTCAGAGCCTGGCCCTTTGTCTCATACGTAGCTTTAAGAAAAGAGGACCTGAGATTTGGTTTGATCCGTGCACATTCAGTGCTTTGGGGATAATAGGCAGAAAATTGTTCCAGTGTGTTCTTCAGGAGCAACCACACACACACACGCACGCACTAGAGTTTCACATTAAAGGGTCCTGTTAAGCCAGAAACCTTAAGACCCATCAGAGCAGGGTCTGTGTAAGCTGGATGGACTGTACATATGTGGTGTGTGTGTCTACAAGAAAATACCTTGTCATGGTCCAAGTTCAGTGTGAGCAGAGGTCAGTCCTCCTCTTACCTCAAGCTGTGTGAACATTCAGGAGTGCAGCAGAAATTGCACCAATAATCACAGATTAAAGGTTCATTCTATGTTAAACTGTACTGATGCACCCTATTGGTCACCGGGCTCACCACTCTCAAATACAGCAGGCTAAATTCTGCATCATGGGCAAATAAAGTAAACTGCATCCGACATTCTCAGTTCAAGCTTAAGGAGAGAGAGTTCAGTCTCGCGAGAAAAGCGGCACCAATAGCGCAGAGTAAAGCTCTGTTGCTTCAGTTATGGAATCCAGAAAGAAGTGATTTCCAATCAAGGGAAGCAATCCGCAAAAGCCATTCTATCCAGTGAATAAAGGGAAAGAATAAGTGGAAGAGGACTTTTAAATGAGCAGAATGATGAAGAGTCCTCCTTCCCAGGAACCAGTCAGGCTTGTTTTAAATGGATCCTTTGTATCTACACGTTAGGAAGTGCCGAGGGTTTCCAATGGTCATCCTTTCAAAAACACTCGCTAGTCCTTGTCGCTGACTGGTGCCTCAGGTCTGGCCAGGTGATTGCTGTGGCCGTGGCTTACCTGCCGAATATGCTCTCATATTCGAGGAGAAACAGCTCAACAATTTGGTTCTGGTACACCATATGTACCGCCATGTTAATAGTCTCGATCTCAGGGCGCAAAAGAGTTGGGCCAAACACGATTGCGACGCTCTGCGTGGTCATCCTGTTCTCCTCACCATGCTCTATCACTCTATACACAGACAGAAAAATAATACCGCAATGGACAGGTGTTTAGATTTGACTGACATTTCAAACTGATAACTGATGATGCACCTCTTGCCCTCTGGAAGAGCAGAATGTTTAGGTGATGCTTGAATCCTGTTTGTAAGCTTAGAGAACAAAAAAAAAGTTCGGTTTTTCTAATTCAAATCGAAAAGTCCCAATATCTGCATTTTATAAATGTGTCTACACTGGTAACGACAGATGTTGTGCAAAATACCTGCTGAATATGCAATCCAAAAATCTTTTTTTTTTTTTTTTTTTTCTCTATTATTTAAAATCTATACAGCGTAAGTTGAATAAAACAATCTATTCATATGCATGAACACATTATACATATTCATGTATATGAAGTTGACTGAGCAGGTACATTGGTGCATTTATTTTATGTTTGTGTTTTTGTATGTGTGGTAACTTGGGTATATCTGTGTGTTTACATATGTGGATGCATAATGAACAACAAATAGTATTTCCAGCATTGTGTGTTCAGCACTAGTTGTGTGTTTGCATGTCTGGATGAATGTACTCACTTTCTCAGGTGTTTGAAGAGCGCCTGCATTGTGTCGTGGTTGGGTCGAGGCAGCTGCTTCACTTTGTCTTTAACGGCCTGCACTTTCTGCTTATAGTCCGGGATTTCTACACAAACATTCACACAAACATTCCTTTAAACTCTCTCTCGCCTGAACGCCCAAGCTTGTATTTTTGTGCCTCTCTTAAACCACAGACCCCACAAACCCCACAGACCCCCTTCGTCTCCCTCTACTCACTGATGGCACTGACGAAGTCATTGAAAAGCGTGTAGGTGAAGAGCGGCTCTGGAAGCTCCCGGAAAAACATCTTCAGCGCTCCAGTGGTCACATGGATGTCTTCCCATTTACTGTCCTCCAAATCTATCTTCTCATCTGACAGAGAAACAGACATCCTGACTAATTTACCCTCACCCTGGAGACGGTCTGGGCGAAAAGCTTTACTCAGCAACCCAAACGCAGCAGCTTTCACCTGGGATCAAACTTGTGTTTTTAAAAGAGTCTGGTGTGTTTTGACAATCTAAAAACTTTTATTTCTCATTTATGTTAAATTATAAAAATATACAAAATATATTATACACATACATACACACAATGCCTCTCATCTCATCTCCACACACACATATATATACAGCCATGGAAAAAATAAGAGACCACTTTTCCCTTTCTTTCTGTTCACTGTTTGTACAGTTTGCAGCAGTGTGTGTGTGTGTGTGTGTGTGTGTGTGTGTGTGTGTGTGTGTGTGTGTGTGTGTGTGTGTGTGTGT
>JBBPCZ010000042.1:35220886-35236223 GCA_037974445.1 Brycinus macrolepidotus
ATGCTGGAATAGAAAAGGTTCTTCCCCAAACTGTGTCCACAAAGTTGGAAACATGGCGTTGTCCAAAATGTCTTGGTCTGCAGAAGCATTAAGATTGTCCTTCACTGAAAAATAGGTGTGTCCCAATACTTTTGTCCATATATTGTATCTATAAGGCTAGGCTATAATTTGAGCTGTGGAGTAATACATGCAACATGACTGACAGGTACATCTGACTGATTGGATACTGAATTCCATGTCAGTTTTTTTCCCTCCTGTTTACAGAGCCTGGGGCAACCACAGAGACAAGAACTTCTCCTCTGAGCACATATTTTATTGGCAGATGCCAGAAAACGAAAGGAAAAAACCCCACCGTTAAATCCATACAAGATCAATTTTCTGACTATTACTGTACCATGATATTCCACGTGGTCGATACACATCCTGACAAAATGAGGGACGGTCGTGTTCTCCCTCTGACAGAGACTGATCAGATTACAGCCAAACACCTGATCTACACACAAAAAAGAAGGTTGATATAAGGCAACCGATTTCAGACCCATCTTCAAAGAATATAAATGCAGTGTATACATATAAATGCCTTTGTTCATGTGTTACCTTTGATGTAACCCTTGTCTTTAACAGCCTGCAGAGTGGGTCTACGTGTGAGGAATTTCTTCAGCTTAGTCTTCGTCTTCTTCTGCTCTGTTGAGTCCATGCTGGTGGAGTTCTTCAGGGCTTCAGAGCATCATGACAAACATTTATGTGAAGTGAACTGGGCAGCTGTATTCTAAGACATTGATTTTTTTCTTATATCTCTCTATATGGTGCTTGTTTTCTCACCTTTATTTTTCCCACCCATGTGGTTTCCTCTATTTTTACATATTTGTCACATCACTTTCAGATTCTCATACAAAAAACTTTAGCATCTGGTTGCAAAGATTTAACAGCAACAATTAGAACCAAACCCTTTCAACAAATAAAGAAGAGTCTGTCACATCAATGTGGAGGAATTTCAGCCCAGCCTTTTTTTCAGAACTGCTTTAATTCGCCCACATCAGAGGGTTTTCAGGCATTTTTTGCCACAGCATTCACCACAACCCCAAGTTTCCTATATTTGAATATAACGGACTTGACTGATCACCCTTTTCAGCCTGATATATATTTCAATAACTTTCAAACTCATCACTTTCAGTATTTCTTTTGATAAAGGCATAGTGTGTTATTTGTCGAGAGCTCTTCTCCTGCTGCACAGGGAAAGGTTCTTTTTAAGTGATGTTTAAATTCAACAGGGGTGGCAGTAATCAAGCCTGGGTGAATCTCACCTGCCTGATTCCAAATACCAACTAAATTTAGTTAATTTGTGAACTGAATAACTAAGGTTCCACTTATTTTTTTCTTTCAGAAAATTAAACTATTATTTAAAAACTATATTTTGTGTTTACTCAGGTTGTCTTATATTACATTTTGTTTGAAACAAGTAAGTGTGACAAATATCAAAAAATAGAAGAAACCAGGAAAATACTTTTTCACTGCATGTAAAAGTGAGATACAGTCTTGCATGGCTGCACGTTAAAGCGCTTGAGTGGAGTAGTTGTTGCTTTATCAAATCTCTCCTCCAAGTGGAAACCATTTCATGGACAGTATGCTTACATCTGGACTTCTTCTCTTTGTCATGTTTCTCAGTTCCTGGAGACTCTGGCATGTCCTCTTCAATGGCCTCATCAGACTCCCAGGCCTGAAAGGACGAAGATAACACGCACAAACATGAACACACATACATACACACAGAAGAAATTACAGTGTATGCGCAGCTTTACACATTCATAAATAATTGAATATCTGTACATATTTGTATTAATGCAGAGAGGGTTTGTATTTGGACTTCCACTATGGAATTTGTAGGCAGACACCACTGATGTCAATGAGCAAGTTTCATTATTTTACAACTTTTACATTTTACAATCAACTTAAAAGACAATTGAAAATAACCTGATGGATAGGAAATGCGTATTTCTGTTTATTTAATTTCTTTCAATTGTTTTTTTGGGTTTTATTTTTTGTTTTTTTTCTCTATACATTTTAGACTGTTTTGTGTTCACTTGCTCTTAATGATCTTTAATTTCCGTTTTTATTATATGCAATATTTCTTTACTATTGTGTGTTTTACAGGGCCCTGCTGTAAATGAGGCCTTGGTCTCAGAGGGTTACGCCCTTTATAAATACAATGATAATTTTTTTAAAAATGCAGCTGGTGTAAGTCAGGTTAACTTCTAATTTTACCAAGCCATGGTACATAAGTACAGCAATGTGCATGTGTGGGCATACCCTTGTGGGTATAGCAGTGGTGTGCTTACCCAGAGGGGAATCAAATCATGGTCTTCTGTGTATGGGGTGGTGCTTTTCTCTACTATGCCACCCATTTAAATGAGTTTGAAAGAAGTTTTAAAAGATTTCCCACTACGAGTGACTATCAGTGCATGAGTTAGCTGCCAGTCTTGCATCCCGGTACATAACGTGTGCACTTACATGTGTGTTTATGGCTTCTGTTATTGCTTTGAACCACTCGTTGATGGTGGCCTCGCTGTCTGACTGGATGAGGAGCTCTGTACCCTGCCGAGTCTTCACCTACAGAAGCACATTAGAAAAAAGAAAAAAAAAAAAATTACACTGCAAACAGCAATTTTCACTCTTGTCTCCCTCAGAAGGGTTAAAACCTCAAAGACTTTACTGTGTCCGTCTCATCTTCAACTACAGGCCTTTCAGACAAATCTGAAATCCATTTCCTAACGCCTTACTTCTGTCTGTGATGAACACAACCAATCAAACTCTCTTAAGCTTAACAGCTCAAAGTACTTAGGCAAGCATGTCTTCTATCCATCAGTGCTAAAAGCTGTCCGTCAAGCCATCAACTGTTACCTCTAGAACGTGTTTTTTGCTGGATTTGTCTTTAGATGCTCTCTCTACAGTTGCTCCCTTCAGGTCAACGCCGAACTCTGGCTTTGACTGGTGGCTCCCAAACTGGAGAAAAATATGCACATGCAACAAAACATCCACGCACGCACGCACGCGCGCACACACGCGCACACACGCGCACACACGCGCACACACGCGCACACACGCGCACACGCGCGCACACGCGCACACACGCGCACACACGCGCACACACGCGCACACACGCGCACACACGCGCACACACACGCACACACACGCACACACGCAGAGAGAGAGAGAGAGAAACAGACATGTGCATTGACACACCATAAAAATTACACAGAGATATACATTCACAGTAAAAGTACAATATACTTGGACTTGGATGGTGATGGTTCAAACAATGGTGAAACCTCTCCCGTTATTGACACTAAACTCTTAACAAATTGACAAACAGTACATCACTGACCAGTCTTCACCAGGGTAATACTCACCCAGCTGGTGGTGGGGCCCTGGTTCTTGGCGAAGAGAAGCGAGGATCCCTGCAGAACTGTCCAGGATGAGGTCCAGTTCTTCCTGTAGGTGGTACACAAAGGCTTGATAAACAGTGCATCATCATTTAAAATATTCTTTGTGTTGTTCTACTGATCTTTTTTTTGCTAATTTTTGTATCTGATTAAACTCATCAACCATCATGAACACATTTTCTTGTGATAGAGTGGGGACAAATCTAAACTCCAGTGTGTTGTGTACTTTAAGCATTGCGAGTTCAAATTCTTCCCGGGCTTGCCTTCTTCTTCTTTAGCTTACCGGACTTTTTTGCCTTGTTCAGTGATCTTGGTCACATTAAGGGGTCCACATTTCTCGGAGTTCGGCTGGGGAGAACGACAGAAAAACACCGTCAGATGAAGGACAAAGATAAAACTTCGGCGCTGAGAGCAAATGAAGAGGAGCAAGATGCATCAAGCAGGAAAATAAAGAAACTGAATTAAGGATCAGCATGTAAAAATAACAAAACAGGAGAAAGGGACAGCAATCCACACTTTCTGGCCTGGGCATAGAAAGAGAACTTTCATGGGAGAGTATGATCCCTGTCCTACCCTAAGATGTATTTTATTGTCCAACAAGTTAGTTGTTTTTACTAAGTAAGTCAGTTTTTTGTACTACCCATCAGAAGCGGAAATCAATAAATAAATAAATAAATGAGTCAAATGTTCAGTTCCCCCCTGGAGAATGTTTTAGTGGGTAAGAACCTAATTTCTTATCTTCATTATATCTTCAAAACTGAATTTTCATTCTCCCTTTTGTCTCATGCTGACGGCTCCCTACAACTTCGGTGTCCTTGGGTGCTAGAAAGGCGCCTATAAATAAAATGTATTATTATTATTATTATTAACCGTGTGCAGTTACTACGCAGAGCTACATGCAGTTTGTATTTTTAACTGCAGCCTTAGTCAGTCGGATGTAAATTTTATGTGCATTGTGGGTCGCATCAAGGCACTTTCTGTACTGTAAAAATTTAATAAACTTCCTGCTACATCTACATATTTGTTCTTATCCAGAGTTTAATATTAAGATTAAAAAGAAATTAAGATTAAAACAACTGTTTTAAAAAACTGTATTAACATTAAAGATACTACTATTTAACTAACAAAATGTCAACTCAGGCTTCCAAGGACTGTTTCACCCAAAGTATTTTTTTTTCTCTCCCAAAAACTAGCAAGCATAACTGACTGGCTGCTGAATAGAAATCAGGATTATATGTAGTTAGTTATACTGGTAAAGTGCTGTTACAGCAATAACGTGCAACACATTCCGGCGAACTGCATGTTATTCCTGCAACAAAATATGTTAAACAAAATTGTTGCACTACTGATCACTTTCATAAACCATTTTGCTCTACTGATCTGCCGGTACAGCACAATAAATCTTACAGCAATGTCAGTGTTACAGTTATTTTTTTACAATAATGTTCTTGTAATTGTGTTGCACTATTGTTTATTGGGTTTTTTTTTATTCTATTGTCAATTATCTTTTATTCTTCTTGTTACACTGAGCATGCTAATGACAAAAGAATTTCCCTCGGGATAAATAAAGTTCTATCTTATCTTAAACAACTCTGTATTATTTATTTCAGGCTGGATAAGAGAGGAAAAGCATAAGAAGGATGTAAGTGAAAGGGAAAAGGAAACAGTGGGAGATAATCAGATGATACTAACGGAATGGGGGTGTTTGGGAGAGGAAGGGTCGGAGGAGTCAGAATCTGGAGTGCCAGCTTTTGGTGGTTCCTGATAAGAAGAAGAGTGATTACATGATCAATAACTATCACGAATACACACTTTCTAATTAGTAACTATGATCTAGAAAGCTGTAGGTATTTGTTCAGGCATGCTGCTAATTAATGCGTGCTCATTTGGGAATAGAGATCATTCTGAATACTTGTCAACAAGCATAAAGTCAAAAGTCAGTGCATGGATGAGAGATAGTCATACTGCAAAAGTTTGGGTGCTGCAGTCAAATAAAAGGTTTTGTTGATTTTCTAGGTGAAAAGAAGTATAACTATTCTACAGAGAACACATTTTAATGCACAATTACTGTTTATTTGCTGAGTTTAACATAAAATATGTGTAAATGTTAGTTTTTTCCTATTAAAGCCAAAAAATAAATATAAATTATAGGAAAAAATATGCAGAAAAGGTCTGTTCTCTGAGGAGGATGTGTATTTATTTTCACTTAGAAAAATGTCATTTGACTGGAGGCATTCACACTTTTGCATATAACTGCAAGCTGATGGATTACTTTAATCATAATTTAGAATCAACACATTCATTTATTTGAAACATGATTAGCGCCAGGAGATGAAACTGATCAGCTTTGAAGTCACACTCTGTGATTTTAAGATGCTTTTGTTAGGCAGGTTTAATTGCATGCAAATGCCACAAGATCACAGAGAAACTTTCCTCACCTCTTCATATCATAACACAGTTTATAAAACCGCTATTTCACAATAAGGCACTTCACAACACCTTTCATCAAGGTACACACGATTAAAGGGGTAACACAACTCTAACATTTGTTTAACAGCAAACTAGCTTACAGGGTCCCCTTTTATGATTCTAAAATCACAGAGTGCGTCTTTAAAGTGTCAGTCAGGAGAGAAATGGCCCCAGTAATGAATCAATCAATCAATTAGTCAGTCATTCTGTCAATAAATGTTGCCACGAATCTCTGCAGTTGATAAACAATACTTTCATATTGTTTCATAGTTTAGAAAACAGTCTACTGGTTTTGGAAAAATTATATTCATTGAGTTGGAGATGCACATTAGCACTAAAGGTTCCATAAAAACCCAACTTTAAATCAGTGTCAGTCCAAAGGTGATGAAGTCTTTAAAGTCTAGCTAGATGCAAAAAAGGATAGGACCATGACTGAGTTTATCATCTAAGAAAAAAGTTTATGATTATAAAACCATTTCAACAAGCAACTAGTAACTAAGGTCAGTGCAGTTTGGATGTGATGTGATTGGTTAGAGAGATTGAGAGCTGTGATCGCTGTGGGATTTGATTAACTGCTGGAAGAGGGGCGGCACTGACTTGTGGCCTATAGGGATGAGAGCGGATGGAGACTTTGCGCAGGGAGAAGATTCGCCGGTTTTTGATGGACTTCTGTTTTAACTTTAGTCAAACATAAGCAAAGGTGTACACTTTATCAGAACTACAGTCGGTATTAATACAGTTAATGACAGGACTGCTACAGTTTCAAACTGTTGTTACAGAAGGTCATTCCATGTAAAGATTGCCACGGCTGACACAAATATAAATCATATAAATTTGGATGCAATAAATGTTTAGGACTGCAACTATCAAATATTCTGAATTTTGTATATTCCATAAAATACCTCAAATATTTAAATATTCCATAAAACACACTCAAGACATGAATAAATTAATGTGAAAAGTGAAAGCAGACGTAATTCCTGGTTTTTAACACATTTTTTCTATTTTTCTTTCTTTTTCATTATTTTTTTTTTATCAAAAATCTTTGTGAAATACTACAGGGTACTCAAAAAAAAAGATACCAATTGTTTTCATAGTGCAGTGGACTAGTATAAAATGCTATTCTGGGTGATTATGCTTAATCTGGCAACTATGCAGGAGGGCAGTGGAAATAGTATATTTTTAATAGCATATTTATAAATGATTAATGTTTTTTTGACCATCCAAACACAGTTTTTTACTGAAGCATGCACTACACAGTTCCTTTGCCCTTGAACTGCTCTGCAGGTTTCACACACTTTCATTCTAGGTAACAAATGCACCCCAAGAATGTAAGAATGACAGAGTTTCATCATATATTTATTGCAGCCCCAGAAATGTTCATTATTTTCCCAAAGAAATACTCAAACCCTGCATATTGGACCTAACTTTGTATCATCTAGTAGTTCCAAGTTCTCCATTCTAAGAGCAATCTGCCATGGAATAAACCAAGTATTAGTAGACAGTACTAGATATACGCTGTTACCATGGTATATGCATACATACTGTATTTGCCTTGTCATTTGTGGAATTGGGGTGAAGAATCTGCAGGAAAAAAAAATGAGGAACGACACTGAGAAAAATGTTTGTCATAAATGATTTCTGATGACAAAGCAGCCTAACAGGTTATAAGTATCGTAACAGTTCTAGCCTGACTGATCACCACTGGGACCCCAGGTCACCACCTTTATGGGTCTGCAATCGCTGAGGCCCCGTGCTAAAATGTAATCGACTGGTTCAGCTGCTTACAACTCCCCACATGCTCCTCCCCCAGCCAAGAGCGACTGCTGTTTAAGTTCAGATGGAGATTATTGTTCCTGTCGTTATGGACTAGAGACTCTCAGCTACTCTTCCAACAAAATGGCTTGTTGTAAAGCTGCTTTGTGACAACTTTGGTTGTGAAAAGCGCTATATAAATAAAACTGAATTGAATTTACATATACGGCATTTAGCAGACGCTTTTATCCAAAGCGACTTCCATTGCCTAACTACAGGGGACAGTCTCCCTGGAGCAACTTGGGGTTAAGGGTCTTGCTCAGGAACTCAGTGCTGTTATGCTGAAGGTAGGATTCGAACCCATGACCTCTTGGTCCAGAGGCAAGTATCCTACCCACTAGGCCACCACCCCCCCACATATTGGGTGGTGAATTTAACAGTTCAAATTGAATTAAACAGTTCAAAGATGTTTTAACTTCGTATTAGCTGGTAGCCAGTCACATGCTGGATATTTAGCCATTAACGTAGTTAGATGAGGTAAGAGCTAAAGTAGAATGTTCTCTTCCTGCCTAATCTTGTCCACACAAAACTCTTGTTGTCCATTAAATGGGTAAGACATGTGCATGTGTGTATATACCTTGTCATTTGCCTCGAGTATGCATGCACTATTCCTATTCCATTTCAGCACTATGGGGGCCGGCTGTTTTCGGTCAAGGCTGCGTGTTTTTGGCATATCTCCACTCCCCGTCATCAAAGAAGAGGGATTCAACTAAATCAGGGAGGGTAAGAGAAAGAACATGACGGAAAAAAGTTACACATTTCAATTTAACTTCTAAAGAACTAAAATTCATTTTTCCTCTCAAAACCAAATTATTCTCTTAATAATAATCATACATTTATTGCAACTTTTCTTGTAAAATGTCTTGTAAAAATACATATGTACAAACCACTTATAACCCATAACAAAAGCCTCCCAAAATTTTATGGATGATTTTTATGAATTTACACAATTATTTAGTCCAAAGCCACTCAGTAAGTGTTAAGATTTATTACAATGCCATTAATTTGATGAGGAGAGAAAAAAATTCCTGGAGGTGAAAATGACACTGGGGGAACATCTTCCATCAAGTAACCCTATTGATGACTGCATATTTCTTAAAAGTAAAATGCAACATTATGTTAATTTATGTACATGATCATACTTCAGTCCCTGCACTGAAAACTACTGCTCAGCTGTTTAAACCTTACTGAACAGGAAGTTTTCTTACACAGAAATTTCACAGTTTCATGTTATAATTACCAAAATATAAAATACACACTGTACATAAAGAGCAAGTTTAAACCAACCCAAAGTACTCTTGTCTAAACACCATCATACACTTACCTGTGTTCTGAGATTGACTTTCGGAAGTTCCCACTCAGATCTGGAGCCGTCTGCACTGTAGTAATATGACCGACCCTTTTCATCCATGTGCTTTATCCACTACACACACACACACACACACACACACACACACACACACACACACACACATGGGGG
Organism: Brycinus macrolepidotus; assembly: GCA_037974445.1. NCBI lineage: Eukaryota > Metazoa > Chordata > Actinopteri > Characiformes > Alestidae > Brycinus > Brycinus macrolepidotus. Next base: position 35,230,091 of record JBBPCZ010000042.1, read on the forward strand.
GGTGGGGAGGGAGAGAGAAAGAGAGAGTGAGTGAGAGAGAGAGAGAGAGAGAGAGGTATATCAGTAGTCTAACAAAGCACACTATTGGAAAATAGCTATAGTCCACTGACATCTTGTTGGTTATAACTGGATCCTTCTCACAAATTCTGACAATTTTTTCACCCTATATTTTAGTATCTACAGTCAAACTGGGGCAACATTTTATTTTTACCATATATGTACCTAGTGCTGTGCGATTCTCTATACTGGTAAACGATGAACCAGACCACTATAAAAAATTTTAAGTGGCAAAAAATTCAGATAATCAATATTATTGGCAGAAATAATTTATATAATACTTTTTTATTTTAATTTCAGATTCAGTATTAGTTAAACAGGGACTTACTGACAGATATACCTGCCGCACACAACCACCAGTGACACTTTTAAATAACAAACACCGTAGGATTGTGGACTGAGGCATCCAGAATTCTTTGCAGTTTTGGATTCATTTTACATGCTTTTGTTGTTCTAAGTATGGTGGTGTTTTGTGTTCAGATTCGCCAGTTCAGGCTCTCATGTATATCACAGGTCATTAATATAGATCATTATTTCTGACCAGTCAATATATATATATTGGTATAGGTGTCACATATTGATTTACAGTTTAAGTACTACTACTACCACTCTGTAAAAACTCTGTATGACATTTACTGGGTGCTTCTGCTTGAATTTAGAGCTGAAAATACATCATTTCTTTTAGCACAGAGCATCAGTACTCAGCACCCATGGTTTCATTTAATGAAAGTTTAAATCTTATTTTTCATTAACGTTAAGTGAAATATCTTATACTATAATATTGTGATACTTTTTAAACATGTCATGATATAAAAATGAATCTGTACCACCCAGCATTACATATAGCCCACTTATTTGACATGCTCCTGTTGCAGCCAGTGGTCTCTTACACATCAGAGGGAATAAAGTATTTCACATGGCTGGCAGGTGATAGAATAAACTTGACGTTCATCCTAGACAATTCTAGCAATTTAATTCAATTAAACCCCATTCACTATTTTATAAAACACACTTCAGAAAAAACACATCCTATAAAAGTCTGCTAAGTAAGCATGTTGGACAAATTATAGCTGTGATAATTATATAATGACAGGAACAAGGGAATTGTATTAGTGTGTGCATTTGTGTGCCTCTATGAGTCTCTGTGTGTGTGTCTCTATGAGTCTGTGTGTGTGTGTGTGTGTGTGTGTGTGTGTGTGTGTGTTTTAGCGGTGTGCGGTTTTCATGTCCTTATGTTATATGAATATTAGAGTATATACCCTGTTATTAGTATAGCCACATGCATGCAGAGTATTTCCGTGTGTGTGTGTATATATGTGTGTGTGTGTATATTTTCTAACTTGTATGAACATGTCAGGTGTTTGTGTCTCTGCAGATGTGTACCTTCTCGTTAGTATAGTCACACACATACAGCGTGTGTCCGTACTCATCAAGCTCCTCAGACCAGCCTCTAGGGGGCGAGCCATACTGACTATCTGATTGGCTACTCAGATAGTTATCCTCCGACGACAAAACCTTCACCCAGGCAATCACAGACAGACCGGAAACAAGGAGGAAAGTGGGGGACGGAGAAAAGGAAAATACAAGGAATATAGGAGGAGGCAATGATTAAAAATGAAACATGTTCCATCACCAACAGAAACGTATTAATACACAGTATCCACACTAGTAGACAGTACTTGGCATGCGTTCTGTTATGTAAGACTCAGAGAAAGACAAAGTGAGATCATGAGACCCAGGGTAAATTAAACCCAGTCGCTTCCCCATCATGCATTTCATTGAACGACCGTCTGGGAGAATGATAGTTCCTAGAATGTCTGTTTGTGGCGTGCATGCATTAGCTGTATGTGCGTGTTTGGTATGGTGCTGAAAACTATGTTCGATTTCACCAAAAGAATTAAGTAGAGGTTTGCAGTGTAGTATTACACATTGTCTAATCATACACAGACATGGGAAAAATTGGAGAGACTTTGTGCTATTAATTGCATATATATCCATTAATAAATGGAAATGTATTGACTACAGAACATACGAAAAGAGAAAAAAGGCTGAAAATTTTGACCAAAAATAGATGCCCAAAGCTTAAATACATCTCCACTATTGGTTTAATTATTGGTTTAATACAACACTTGAAAACATGACATCCTGCTCAATATGCAAAACAGGCAAAACGATTGAAGCAGCAAGAAAAGAACCCCCTAGCACAGTTCGTTTATGTTCCATTTTATCCCAGTGTAATATATTACTTGATTAATTATTTAAAAATTCTGTAGACTCTGCGGTTATGATTGAGGTGTAGAGATGAATTTGTCTGAATTTGTCAATTCAGCTAAAGGGGTTTTGGAACAGTTAGTGTGTTAATAATACCAAAAGTCATATTTGTGCATTCAGACCCTGACTTACAAAATATTCCACATAATGATTACTAACTGGCATGCACAATGGAGCAGACTGAGAGAGCAGTTAGTGGGCATTTTAGGGCTAATCAACAAAGGATAAACGCGCAGATCTCCAAGAAATGGAGAAAACATTTTGCATTTGCGTACTGTTCTGTTTTGACCTGCATCCATCCATTTAATTTTAATCCTGATTCATTAGCGAGAGAGTACGATTACTGGAGGGAAGAAGGAAACACGGTTTTTATTATTATTAATTATTTTAATTATTCCTATTTATTTATTTATTTTTAAAAAATGATCATTTTAAAGTAAAAACACTAAAAATAGTAGGCTGAACAGTAAAATTAGTAATAGAATCCAGCCTGCAAAACATGCAGCAGATTAGTACTTGAGTCCCCAAATTATCACAAATTATTTTCAGGCTCAGTAAATCACACTGCAGGTGCTAAATTTATTATTTATTTTGACTCCATCCTTTGAAAGAAACTTCCGAAACTGCATGGTCATTTGTGAACGCACAAAACAGAGAGTACTGCTATCCGTTTGTATGGGTTTTTTTTGCAGGAGCTGTCAAATTTGTACATGTTTTATGCAAACCTTTAGCAAATCAGGCCCTCAATGTATTTTTAAACAGTTCCAAATTATACCAAACTAATAAAAAAAAATCAAATCATGATGACATCTTGAGATTTAATGATGCACGGAATCAGTCAGAGATTAGTCTTAATATTTGAACAGTCTTAAGTTTTTATATCATTCTGTTCCTAATCAGAATGATAAAAACCTGCACTGTTTTTGACTGAATGTTACTGAATGTTAATCTCATCCCCTCATCACCTGCTGCTATTTTATTGCATTCATGTTTAGTCTTATTGCACTAATACTAAGTCATTTTCATAAAACATTCTGCACTACTGACCTGCTGGTACAGCACACTAAATGCTCACACAGTAATGTCAGTGTTACACTGTTATTTGTTACAATAATGTTCTTGTAACTGTGTTGCACTTTTGTTTATTGTCTTTTTTTGTTTGCTATTGTCTATTCTCTTTTATTCTTCTTGTTGCACTGAGCATGCTAATGACAAAAGAATTTCCCTCGCGATAAATAAAGTTCTTTCTTTTCTTATCTTAATATGTACAGTACCTCAGCCTCTGTGCTGGTGGTGTCTTGTCTCTCGTCCTTCTTACTGATGCCGTCACGGGCCCGTGGAGGTTTCCACGTTCTCTCCTGGGTGCTGCGGTTGTAGTAGAAGTGCCGGCCATTCGGATCTTTGTGCGTCTCCCAGTCTCCATGACTGCTTAGTGGAGAGGAGGAAGGCGGCGGGGGCTGAGACGACTGAGAGATCTTCAAGTCCTGCAGGTTACTGTAGACAGGCGAGTCCGGTCTTCCCTGCTTGGGACACACACACACACAAACACACACAAACACACACAAACACACACAAACACACACAAACACACACAAACACACACACTTGAATGAACAAAACCACTCTACTCAAGAATGCATTTCACCACAGAAATGAGAGGAAATGGAAAAAGGAAGTCCCGTACACAAGAGGTCAAAAGAGAACCAAAATCATTAGTGTGCAAGGGTGTGTCACTGTCAAGGTCAGCTCGAGAAAGTGTGTGTTCTGTGCGCGCACATGTAGGGTGTGTGTGATTAAGTGTGAGAAGTTTGAACATGGCACCGGTAATTGCATAACTTATTGAGGGGGATGTTCAAGTTCCAAAAACTCTCACAGATGTACAAGCAGATAAAAAGCATGAAACCGCTGCATTTCCGATTTAGTTTCTTCCTTACTTTCTTTTACTTTCTTGAGCGCAAAATAGCGACGATGAAACTGTTTACCAAGTTCAGTGCAATAAATACATTTTAAGTGTATTTTGTCCTGACAAATCAGCACATACACACAGCCAGTTTCCCATCCCCTTAACTATTTATAATTAAAATCTATAAGTTTATAATACGCATCAATATTTGGTTTCAATGACTAAGCATACAATTATTAAGCAGTAGCTTCAGAAGACTGGCACACAGTCCCCTCACAGAGGAAGGATGTAAAAAAAAAAATCTGTATCAATTAGAGTTATTTGTCACATTAGTATACGGACTAATACTGGCCACTAAGACAATTCTCACTAATACACTCACTACTAATTAACTGAGACAGCACTCTATTAAACCACACCAACCATCAACTTTTGTAGAAAGCATGTAAGAATACTTGACCTTGTAGACAAGACAAGAGCTGCCCAAGCCCTTCCACAGGCGTGATGCAAGTAAAAGACAAGCATTTAGACACACATACACACATACAAACACACACACACATACACAGTACCTGCGATGTTACATTGTAGGTGAAAACCTCATCATCTTCAGAATGTGGAGACAAACTAAATCTGAAATGCTTCCACATTGTAAGACACAACGTACTCTTTTCTGCGCAGAAAGCAAAGAGCTGGTCTCACCCCTATATCTACTTCCCCATCAATCTGGTAGAGTGTGTGCGGTTGTGTGCATCTGCACGTGTGATTGTGTGATCACTGTTTGTGTGTGTGGCAAGGAGGAGAACGAGAGCGTGCAAGTGAGAGATAGAGAGAGAGAGTGAGGTAGAGAGAGAGTAAGGTAGTGAGAGAGAGAGAGAGAGAGAGTGCGAGAGAGTGTGAGGTAGAGAGAGAGAAAGCGAGAGAGTGAGAAAGAGTGAGAGAGAGAGAAAGAGTATGCGGGGTAGGTAGAGAGAGAGAGAGAGCAGGGTAGAGAGAGAGCGTAAGGTAGAGAGAGAGAGAGAGCAGGGTAGAGAGAGAGAGAGAGAATGGGAGAGAGAGAGCGGGGTAGTGAGAGAGAGTGAGTGAGAGAGAGTGTGAGGTAGAGAGAGAGAGAGCGAGAGCGAGCAAGAGACAGAGAGAGGCTTAGAGATATAGATAGATGTGAGACAGCAAACTGAAAATGAATTAACATTATGCACATCGCCCTCTTGTGTTTATAAAGGGAAACTGAGGGAAAAAAACACAAAAGCCTGCAGAGCTGAGTCATTCCATCTGACTCCCTTCACAGCCCCACCACTGACAACTGGGTGATCAGTTCTACAGAGCTAAAAGCTGTTAATTGATAATACTGGCAAATATGGTCATACATTTAAGAGTTTTCTAATTTAACAGTCACATACACTGTATGAACAAAAGGATTGGGACGCACCTGTTTTTCAAGGTTTGGGTTAGGGTTCTGTTTTTCTGGGTTTGTAGAATGGTTCTAACTCTTCTCCTGTCACTCAGCATGGTGCTAGTCAGTGCAGGTGTCTCTGTTAGCTGGCATAACAGAACTGGCAGTCAGCGCTCTCCTTTTAGTCTATCTTCCATGATGTTCATTAAACAGCAGTCTCAAAAGATGCGGTGGCTGCTTTAAATGATTCGGAGGAAGCACATGCTAGCCTTCACCCGCCCAGTGCTTGTGGGAGTATTAGCTAGGGGGGCACTGAACATGACTTAACTGCAATGCCCTCCTAGTGGGTCTTCCATCTTGCATGGTAAGACCCTTACAGCTGGTTCAGAACGCAGCAGTTTGGCTGGTCTTCAATCAACCGAAAAGGTCACATGCTGGTTGACCTACACTGGCTACCCATGGCTGCCCGAATTAAGTTCAGTCACTAACTCTTACCTACAGAGTGACAT
>JBBPCZ010000042.1:35261860-35273970 GCA_037974445.1 Brycinus macrolepidotus
AACCTCACCCCCCTTTGGGGGTTGGGTTGGGGGTTGGTGGGGGTGTCCCTGTTGGTGTAATGGCCAGGAGTCCCAATACTTCTGTCCAAATAGTTTACAGTGTAGAATATAGCACACAGTACTAATGAAAATTTAACTGACAGAATCCATAATAAAACAGCCATGAAATGTTAGAAACACTTGATCCATTTCATCCACATTTTCTAAAGCTGATGCGACATACCTATATTTTCTTTTCTGATCTGGCGCTCTAAACTTTGTAAAAAAAAATATCTGACTAAAGAGAAAATATCTGACTAAAGTACAGCTTTTTCTTTCCAAACGCAGTGTGAGAGAAGGCAAAAAAGGAAGGAAAATGAACTTATTGCAGCTAAGTACATTTTCTTTAAAGTGACATGAGCACAGTATAGCAGTATGTACAGTAACTGTTCTGTTCCTTCCCACTACAGCTTCCTTATTGAGCATACCATTTGTCCAAAGTTTAAAGTGGGTAAAGGTGAATGTGAGTAAAAATGTAATACTAAACTTCCCTGACAACCCAATAATGACTGAAGCACATAAAGTTCCAGCTCCAGACCATAATACATAAATACATAGATAGATACAGTCATAGATAGATACATACATACATACATACACACATAAATACATAGACAGACAGGCAGACTGACAGACAGATAAAAGAATAAAATTCTGCATTACTTCACACTCTGTTGGTACAATAGTACATCTCTGCATTTCTATGAACAGGCCTGTTAACTCTTACAAGCATTAAACTCGTTCTGCTTATTGATATTCACTGCGGTTCTCCTGTCTGTGGGTTCTGTCCTGTTCTGTGGTTCTCCAGGCTGTGGGTTCTGTTCTGTGGTTCTCCAGTCTGTGGGTTCTGCCCTGTTCTGTGGTTCTGTCCTGTGGTTCTCCAGTCTGTGGGTTCTGTTCTGTGGTTCTCCAGTCTGTGGGTTCTGTCCTGTTCTGTTCTGTGGTTCTCCAGTCTGTGGGTTCTGTCCTGTTCTGTGGTTCTACATTCAGTGGGTTTTGTCCTATTGTTCTCCAGTCTGTGGGTTCTGTTCTGTTCTGTTGTTCTCCAGCCTGTGGGTTCTGCTCTGTTCTGTGGTTCTCCAGTCTGTGGGTTCTGTTCTGTTCTGTGGTTCTCCAGTCTGTGGGTTCTGTTCTGTGGTTCTCCAGTCTGTGGGTTCTGTTCTGTTTTGTGGTTCCCCAGTCTGTGGGTTCTGTCCTGTTCTGTGGTTCTCCAGTCTGTGGGTTCTGTTCTGTTCTGTGGTTCTCCAGTCTGTGGGTTCTGTTCTGTTCTGTGGTTCCCCAGCCTGTGGGTTCTGTCCTGTTCTGTGGTTCTCCAGTCTGTGGGTTCTGTTCTGTTCTGTGGTTCCCCAGTCTGTGGGTTCTGTCCTGTCCTGTCCTGTCCCATCTGAGGGGCGGGGTCAGTGACGTCAGCGCGTGTTGAATGAGGGCCCAGTGACGGGGCAGGCCGGGCCGGCACCATGGCTGCCATGTTCGGGGGGAAGTGAGCGTCTTCCGCCTGGATAAAGCGCTCTGTCCGCGGACACGCCTGGTGGAGGGATCGCCCCTTGTCTCCGTGTGCGAGTCCGGGCCTGCCGGCCGGGTCTCCGTGGACGCTGTGGTTCTGTGGTTCTGGTGTGGGCTGGTTCTGTTCTGTAGTGGTGGAAGATGGCGGACCCGGCGGAGTGCACCATTAAGGTGATGTGCAGGTTCAGACCCCTCAACAACTCCGAGGTTGAGAGAGGCGACAGGTACATCCCCAAGTTCCAGGGGGAGGACACCGTTGTCGTCGGGGTGAGTTATTTTCTGATTATTTGTCCGTGTCGCTCGAGTTTTGGAGCACTTGTCTGAGGAAGGAGGCTCTACTGAGGGGAAAATGTCCACCTCCACCCGGAGAGAGCAGCTCAGATCAATTTAACCGACCCACAACTCATCGTTGACAGTTTCTTGTCTGTAAATAACTTTTTCATTCGATTTAGTGTCGAAAAAAACAAAAAGAGACGGTCCAACTGTCCTATTTCTTTATTTACTCAGAAACCGTGGCTAGCTAGCAACTCCTCCTGCTAGCTAAAACAGAGCCTTCAGTGTTTTACAGTCAAATTGGTCGAGTTTGACTACTAAAATGAATTATAATAAAAGAGGAATAATGTATAGAAACCCTGCTTTCCACAGGATATAGCGTTCAATGTGTTAAAAGCCAGATTTGTCAGAAACACTATACATAAACAAACGTTTAGCAGTGGCTAGCTATGGCCCTGTTTCTCGCTAAGCTCCTCAGTCCAGCCAGGATTTCATCTGGGGGTTTTCTCTTTTTCACGATATGCAGCAATGTTCCTCTAATGGACTAGAGTTCTTTTGCTTTATTCTGTTGCACTACTAGAGTTTTCGGAGTGATTTGACAGCATCAGTAAAATAGCAGTCACATACAAACTTACAGGAAAAGGACAAAAGTATTGGGACGCCTGACCGTTTCACCAACAGGGACTTTAATGACACTGCATTCAAATCCATAGACTTTAATATAGAGTTGGTCCCTCTTCGCAGCTATAACAGCTTCTACTCTACTTGGAAGGCTTTCCACAAGATTTTGGAGTTTCTGTTGAGCATTTATGAGGTCAGGTACTGATTTTGGATGAGAAGGCCTGGCTCGCAATCTCCGCTCCAGTTCTTCCCAAAGGTGCTGGATGGGCACTGGGGCACAGCCATGCTGGAATAGAAAAGGTTCTTCCCCAAAGTGTGTCCAAAAAGTTGGAAACATGGTGTTCAAAATGTCTTGGTCTGCTGAAGTGTTAAGATCGCCCTTTACTGGAAGTCAGGGGCCACCTGAGTTCAATAATTAAGAGGTATGTCCCAATACTTTTGTCCATATAGTGTATGTTTGGATAACCACATGTTCGGATAAAGCTTCTGGACCACACTTCAGTGTGGTGATGTTTAGAAATGAGCGGACACATTTTCGGAGCTACATAAGGCTGCAAGATGATGATGATTCATACATAGCTACTTACAAAGACACACAAACCAGGGGTTCACTGTAACAGTGGTCTGCATATACATCACATCAATAGGAAGACTGGTTTTGAGAATAATAGACATGAGAGTTGGGATGACACCAGTTTCTGCTATATAAATGAAGGCCAAAGCCACACCCTTTAAATCCATTCTTCCATCTTCTGTGTTCACATATAAAGTCATTGAAGTTCTTGGTCAGAGTTATGTGGTAAATCTCACTTGACCGTTCAGAGACACTGTCGCTCTTGCTTCCGTTCGTACGCATGTGGTGATTTCTTCACACTGGATGTCAGTACCATTCATAAACCTCCCCATATAATACATGTAGTTTGGAAACCAAATTGATTATTATTTTTTGAAGAATTTCTTGATAGCCTATGTATGATGTAGACTGCAACCTTTTTTTGTCAGGGACCTCTGTTTGTCCTGAGACCTTGCAAATATATTATTTAGTGAAATGAGACATAAACTCATGATAAAGTCTAAAAATTTTAGCCCAACTTTATTTTATGTTACCAGTCTTTCAGTCAACGAGTGCTATTCCATACCATAATAAATAACAACACTCGCCTATATTATTACATACGTGGAGAGTCTGTTAACAATCGCTATTGCTTTCTCTGGTCAATGATAAACAGGAGTGTTTTGTACATGCTTCTAGTGGCGTGTAGCTCACAGGTATTAGTCGCGAAGCACTGACCTGATTTCTGCAGTGGTGATAAAGCACGCAAGGCTCTGGTAATTTTTGCCCCCTGAGTTGAGCTTTGGGCAAAATGTATTTAAAAACATACCTAATTCCCACATAAGACCAGTGTTTTCTTGTTTTTATGCCCACAAATTAGCAGTTAAAGTGTGGGATGTTGCAGATATTGCATGAACTTTTTACCAACAAATGCCAATTGCACATTTCAAAATAGCTTTGAATAATTACACCCTGTACTAGCATATAACTCTATTTTTTTGTGATGCACCCTCAATGATTTCTTCCAAAACTGGGTCTGATCTGGCAACCGCACATCCATTCAGTTGTCTTTCAAACAGCACTCATCAACTGAAGTTTATGTGCATGAAGTCACTTTGTCCACACATGGATGAAAAATCTGATCTGTAGTTAAGGCAGCCACATCTGTCAGCTGTATTCTGATTGGCTATCCACATTTCCACTTATGCCCACTACATTTCCATGCATGCTTTGAATCGTTCCAAATCGTGTCACCAGTAGCCAGCCATGGATTTAATTAGGAAAATTGAACTTTGTAAGTGCAGGATATATCCATGATATTAACCAAAAGGTTTATGAAGCTTGCCTTTCTGTATACATCATGCCAAAACAGTGGACTACTGTTGGTAATTTTGAGTTTTGGTTGAATTTCCTTTTCCTGCTATAGTAGGAGGACCTTGGTCAAGTCTGTGCACTGGCATGTAGGCCTATTGAGCCTTTTCTCCATGGGACATATAGAAGTCCATATTAATGAAATTTTAATGGCGCTTTTTACAAGCAGAAGCAATGATTATAATTTATCTTTAACGCACTTCATTTAGCTGTGTTGGAAAAACAAATGAATAATGCGCCAATGTAGCTTCCTCGTATCCCCACCCTGCGACCCACATTTCAGAAACCACTGGCATAGAAACTGCAGGAACTTTCTCTTGCCAGTGGGGGCTGAGTGTAATGGGTGCTGTTAATATGATTTTATGCCAGAGGACAGTACCGCTATGGGGAAAATCCCATTCAGTATGAAATCTTGATGTTCAAGGAAGCTGTACGTTTACAGGTCATTAACATACTTGTACATATTTGATGGATATGGAAATTAAATTACAGGTAGTATGTACAGGGATGTTTAAAATCCAGCTCTAACAGTGGGTAGTGACACAGCTTGATCTGCATTCAGTTCGTACTCTAACCCTAAAATTACAGTGTTATTATTTAGTTATTAGCCTCATTGCTCAGTAACAACAACTGAATCTAACTTGCAAGCTATTATGAGAGCAAAGAATTTTTAGGGGTTAATGTGGATTAAGGGGAATGTTTTGAAAGTCTGAGAGGGAAGAACACTTTGAAAGAGATGCAGCGCTGCATAATATCAATAAAATCAAAACACTGATGGTTGAAGTTGGTGTGAGTTTGCAAAGAAATCTAGTGTTTTTATTGGTCATGGGTTTGTTCCTTTGCACCGTGTCAGCTGAGTTTCTTCACAAATATCAACAACTAATGAAAGCCTGCAGCCTGTTTTATATAACCAATCAGCTTTCCTCCCCCAAAGGCAGAACAGGAAAGTTCAGTGGTAGAAACTGCTACACTGTGAAAAATAAACCCTTGTCTTTGGCTACTAAGTGGGGGAGGAGAACACAAAGGCTTCACTGCTGAAGATAAATCTAATGCAATAAATGAATACTTTATATATTGAATCAATTATAATACCGTTTTGGCAGTGAGTGACAGACCTCCAGGCTGCCATGCTGTTGTGGCCCAGAAAAGTTGCAGAAGCTACATGCATGAACAGAAATACCAAAATAGTTGACAGATCAGATATTAGTGCTCACTCCCATTTTTTTGGAAGATCGAGACTACAGCTTGGTTGCTGTTTTATCACCTTGAACAGTGATCACATGTTTAAGCTCCATTTTATCATTTGTCACTGCTAACTGTCAAACCAAAGAAAGAAATAAACATTTTAAAAAGCTGACTCATACTAATGCTAATGAAAGAGGATCATCTGGTGTTTGTGTGCTTTATATTCTTTGTACTCATTGTGGGTGTCTGTGTGTGTGTTCTCTTTTAGGGTAAACCATACGTATTTGATAGAGTTCTCCAGTCCAGCACCACTCAAGAGCAAGTATATAATGCCTGTGCCCAGAAGATTGTTAAAGGTATGCACCCTGACATGGCCTGTAGTGGTACAGTCGGGTGTACTTATTTATATCACAGCCCTTATAGCCAGTGAGATTTACCCCATTTGAAAGGGGGTCAAGACTGTTAATATGATATTTATATATTTACAGATGTTTTGGATGGCTATAATGGAACCATTTTTGCTTATGGGCAGACCTCTTCAGGCAAAACACACACAATGGAGGTAAGAGATTTTTTATTTTAAGAGAGTTTTGAAGGTATTATTTTCCTTACTTGTGGTGTTTTTCTAAAGTATAAGTAAGAAAAATATCTAAATTTGAAGTATTTTAAATTTCAAATACATTTGTGTGCTATACCAATAGAAAAGGGGGTGTTTAACACACCTTATTAAGGGCTTGGTGAAAACATTAGACTGTGTATTATTTAAATTGTCTTTTACAAGTCTTTGTTTTCTTTCAGGGTAATCTCCATGACTCGGATTCAATGGGAATCATCCCCAGAATAGTGCAGGACATTTTTAACTACATTTACTCCATGGATGAAAACCTGGAGTTTCATATCAAAGTAAGTTCTTTTTTTTTTTTTTTTTTTTTGCTCTGTGTCTGTCTCTCTCTCTCTCCTTTGTGTGTGTGTCTGTTTCTTCTTTCCTTTCTTCTTTTGCTCACAGTTGCTCTTTCTGTGCCTTGTTGTAACATGTGCTTTATTCTTCTGTCAGGTTTCATATTTTGAAATTTATTTGGATAAGATTCGGGACCTTTTGGATGGTGAGTCTGTTGTGATATTTGAAAAGTAGCTGATGGCGGATAAGCGTGGAAAAAGCAAGATATTCATTTAATTTCACTGACTTTTGTTTTCTGATTCTGTCTCTGTCTTTATTTGGTTGGTTTTTCCCCTCAGTGTCAAAGACTAACCTATCTGTGCATGAAGACAAGAACAGGGTTCCCTATGTCAAGGTACGTCTCAGTGTGTTCATGAACAACAGTTGCAAATTATCCGTGTTTCTTAGTCTGGGTATTGGTTGTGTGAAAACTGAGAACCTACACTAACAACGGGTCCGTATCATAAATCCTTCTGACATTTTATCCACTTAAGATCCCCTTACAAAGTTTTGATGAATAAAACAATGCAAATGTTAAGTGGAGCTCAGATTAATGTAGGATATGGGTCCTTTTTAGATTTGGATATAAATTCAGTGAATATTTCTTTATTCTTTGAAGCAGATTACTTTTTTGACCTGTAAGTGACTGTAATTGTGATGGAATTTCAGGGATGCACTGAGCGATTTGTGTGTAGTCCGGAAGAGGTGATGGACACCATTGATGAGGGCAAATCCAACAGACATGTAGCAGTGACAAGTATGCACATACACACACTCTCACACGCACGCATATATGCACAAATTGCTTGGTTTCTGCCGGCCACGCTGCTATGTATAGATCCTATCCCACTGTGGGCTCTTAAGCACAGTATCTATAGATTCTGCATATTACTCATAATTAAAACATATTACTCATAATTAAAACAGGACTGTGCAAGGCTAGTAGTAGTAATAGTAGTAGTAGTGATAAGTTAAAGTCTAAAATCTGTATTTTCCTTGCATTTATTTGACAATTTGATTCTGCTGTATCTACTGCAGTGTCGTGAAGAAATCTGAACACAGGTTTAGTCATCTCTCTTGCTGGGTCGATATTAGTAGGCATTACTGGCATAAAAGTAAATTTACTCATTTTATAAAATATATAAAATGGAGGCATCAAAATACAATTCCAGTTTACATTCTAGCAGTGATCTCTGTTATCCTCTGTTATCCACTGTTACTCTTATCCAACAATAAGAGAAAAGGTGCTTATAAATTGTGGGACCTTTTAAAATGTTTTGTGTGTGTGTTTGTCAGACATGAATGAGCACAGCTCCAGGAGTCACAGCATCTTCCTGATAAACGTAAAGCAGGAGAACACTCAAACAGAGCAGAAACTCAGCGGCAAACTTTACCTGGTTGATCTGGCAGGTAGTGAGAAGGTATGTGTGTACATGTTTGTGAATTACATTATATATTTTAGAGTATAAACTGTAGACCAAAGTATCTACAGATATTTTTTAAAACTGTGTACTGATGCACTCGCCCATGATTTGATTAGATTAATTGTTCTCACAATAATATGTATGATGTTCAAACAGTGCTGCTGCATTAGATCTCATGATCAAAAGAATGCCTGTTCTTCACGATGACTTGTCACAGTGAATTGTCTCCACAATGCACATTGTTTTTGCATTTTAATATAGTGTTTCTTTTTCCATAATGTGTTTATAATTGGATTGGAACACTTTATAATTTAGATTTGGAATCCTTGTGGACACTACAATCCCTAGGTTTAGTAAGAGTGTGTGTATGTGTTGAACTTGTGCTCTGTTTGACAGGTCAGTAAAACTGGGGCTGAAGGTGCCGTTTTGGATGAAGCCAAAAACATCAACAAATCTCTGTCCTCCCTGGGGAATGTCATCTCGGCACTGGCAGAGGGATCGGTTAGTCTTGTGCTCAGACACCTCTTCACGCACTGAAATGTCTTTTCACCTATATTTCAGAAGCTTTTTATTCTATCAAATTTATGTCGAAGTTTGTATGTTAGCAATACAAAATATCAGATTTTGATAGTTACGCTTAATGTATTGCAATGCTCGTGTAAGTGTAGCTTTACACTTTCCCTCTCTCTCTCTGTCCCTCTCTATCAGACATATGTTCCCTACAGAGACAGTAAAATGACAAGGATCCTGCAGGACTCCCTGGGTGGGAACTGCAGGACCACCATCGTTATCTGCTGTTCTCCTTCAGGCTTCAATGAGGCGGAGACTAAATCAACACTCATGTTTGGACAGAGGTGAAAACACACACAACCACACATGCAAACTCGCACACAATGTTCAGACATGTTTCCTTTTAACATCCCTTTTTTGCTCTTTTGTGGTCAATGTGCTATTGAAAGTCTGTTCTTTTATTACACAGTTGTACTTGTATGTTACTGGTAATGGACTACTGTTTATATTTGTAATGCACTTCAAAGCCTGAGCAGTTGTTTGTTTTTTGAGTGGCGGGCACGGCCTTGCTGTATATTACAATAAAGTGATAGAAAACCGTTTATGTCTGTCTATATCTAGAGCGAAGACAATTAAGAACACTGTGTGTGTGAACGTGGAGCTAACGGCAGAACAATGGAAGAAGAAGTATGAAAGAGAGAAGGAGAGAAATAAGGCCCTGCGTAACACCGTCACATGGCTAGAGAATGAACTGAATCGCTGGAGAAGTGGTGAGAATTACTCTCATTATACACGAACACACACACAAAACACTAACATTTAACTTCATCACTAATACATAAAGCATGGGGAGGATGTTTGAAACAGATGTACCTTGAGTTACACCCCTCGACACATGAAAACATTTTAACGTTAGTAAAGTTAACACATTAATTATTTGTGCCTTATAAACATGGAGATAAATATATAAGTAGGGATTTTACAGGGTTTTAAGACACTGTTCATGTTTGAGTATGGCTTGTAGCTTGGTTGCACTGTTTTTATAAAATCAGTGAACAGGATGTGTCCTCCAGGTGTACAGTATGAGTCTCAATGTTTGTATGTGTGTGTGTGTCATACAGGTGAGACAGTTCCTAAGGAGGAGCAATATGATAAGGAGAAGGCTAACATGGACACTCTTGTTCTGGATAATGTTGTGAATAATGATAAATCAGCCTCCACACCAGGAGTGCCTGCAGTTCCTGGGGTACCAGGGGTCCGCTTAACTGATGCTGAGAGAGAGAAGTGTGAGGCAGAGCTCACTAAACTCTACAAACAACTGGACGACAAGGTATATACTCTCTCAATCTCTAGATTGGCCACCACATGTGCGTTTTCCCTCTTCGTGTGTTTTAATCTCCTGCTCTCTCTCCTTCTCTCTAGGATGATGAGATTAATCAGCAGTCACAACTTGTAGAGAAACTCAAACAACAAATGTTGGACCAGGAGGAGGTTAGTGTTTGCTTTTACTTGTGCGTTTGCTTATGTCTGATGATGTCGGATTTTTCACTAAAGTAACTTATTTTAGCATGTTTCCTCTTTTACTTAATTGTCGATGTTTGTGGTCTAGTGCTTGCTCCATCAAAATGTATGTTTGTGTACTAATTTTTAATGCATGCGCTTGTGTGTTGTAGCTGTTAGCCTCGTCTCGGCGGGACCATGATAATCTGCAGTCAGAGCTGACGCGTCTGCAGCTAGAGAACGAGGCATCTAAGGAAGAGGTCAAGGAGGTTCTGCAGGCACTGGAGGAGCTTGCCGTCAACTATGATCAGAAGAGCCAGGAGGTGGAAGACAAGGCCAAGGAATTTGAAGCCCTCAGCGAGGAGCTTAACCAAAAATCTGTAAGAGTGTGGGGGTGTGGGTGGGGGTGTGAATGTGCATGTGTAGAAATGGAAATATGTGGAAAAACATCTGAGAGCAATTTTTCTGGGTATCTTAATCCACTTTACATTCGATATAGCAAGAAGTTAAACATTCGTCACTATCTAAGCCCCAAGTTAATACTGGATTGAACGCTTTTCACTTTCCTTTAATGCAGATTAAATGCAAGGTTATTTAAGCTAATGTAAAAAAGGAAATTATTGGAAATTATGTAAAACATATTAGAAAAAGTAAAACTTGGACAGTCATGGCACATTTCATGTTTTATTTTAAAATTTATTTATGCATTTTTATATTTAAGTTTGTTCCATGTAGTGGACATGCGATTATTTTATGTATTATTTGACTTCACATGCGGAAAATCCGTGCTATTTTTCATCCTCTCAATTGTGGCGTTATTCAGATGAGAGCAGTGTGAAAGTTTAAAAAAATAAATAAAAATTTCTTTTTCTTTTTCATGGTTTTATTTCTACTTCTCCAGACTGACTGTTCGGGGCTGGCTGCTTCATGTTACATTTGCGGGTGTTGAGGGGTGTCATTTATTAGTCGTGTGTAAATGATGAATACTCACATTTCTACTAATGTGATTTATCTTTTTTTCTTCTGCATGGGATCGGTACTAGTCATTCAAAAAAAAAAGTAGTCAACTAGCCGTGAAGAATATTAAATGGTCTTGTCGTGGGCATCAAGGAAAAGTTTCTGTTCACTTTGGAGGCGTCTGATGTATTGCGGGACATTTTTCATTTTGTTCTAGTTCAGTTAGTTGTAGTCTCAGACTCTGTTTACAAAGTTATTCCTTTGTGTAAGCTAAAATAACTGTACATTTCAGGATCACAGATAACCACTAATGCTTAAAACAAACTACTAGGCCTCAATTAGGCAGTGGTTGGCTAGCTGCGGTTGCTCACAGCTTCCCTAGGAAAAGGAAAGACAAGCTAAAACTAAGGCTAATGATGCAAGATGCGTGAGAGCGACTGAGAACGGTAGAGTAATAGTAGCTTATAGTCCTAGATAAGGAAAATGAGCACAGTTGTTCAATATTAATACAGATTGATGGGTTTGTATGAACAGAATGCTTACATGCAACAGTTTATTTTGTTTTTCAGAATGTTGATACCTTTTGGGAACTGTTTAAAGGGAAATTATTTACCATGCAGAACAATTTGGAGGCCTTTTTATGTAAATGAGCCTATCTGTGCACAAGCAGAGCAATGTAAGATCGCCTTGTGTACATCTTTGCATGCCCGTATTTGAAAAACACCAGTTTTCTTGTGAATACCAGTGTTTTTTACTCGCAAATTTAGAGCTTGTTCCACACACACTTTGTTAAATGAGACCCCTAGAAAGGCAGTTTGTGGACGGAATTTATAAACTGTTGAACGTTTGCTGAAAATTTAACCATGTACAAATTACTCTCTCTGTCTCTCTTGATCCAGACCATCCTGACATCCATAGACTCGGAGCTGCAGAAGCTGAAGGAAATGAGTAATCACCAGAGGAAGAGAGTGACTGAGATGATGTCATCGCTGCTTAAGGACCTGGCTGAGATTGGTATTGCCGTGGGCAGCAATGACGTCAAGGTGATCTTGAGTTCCTTCGGTCCCAAAAAAACCCACGAAATGACCAATTAACAAAAGATAGACTTAGCAATACATATAATGGAAAATAGATTATGCAGAAAAAGGAATATTAGCTGTTTTCAAGATTCAAGATTCTTTATTTGTCACATGCATAGTCATACAAGTACAACACACAGTGAAATGTATCCTGAACC
>JBBPCZ010000042.1:35286858-35298611 GCA_037974445.1 Brycinus macrolepidotus
ACAGAATGAATGGACACAAATTCCCACAGAAACTCCAAAATCTTGAGGAAAGCCTTCCAAGAAGAGTGGAAGCTGTTAGAGCTGCAAAGGGGGAACCGACTCCATATTAAAGTTTATGGATTTGAATGCAGTGTCATTAAAGTCCTTGTTGGTGTAATGGTCAGCTGTCCCAATACTTTTGTTCACAGAGTGTATATGGAGTCTTTTGAAGCAGTGTTGAGAAGGCCAGAGTGTACACAGTCATGACAATACTGTGTACATTTGCGTTTTGATAGCTTTAACAGATCACTCAGCTGTTAGAGGTCGAGGCGGCGAAGTTAGATTAAGGTGGGAAAAATAGTTTAGTCAAAGACTATCACAGACACCCACAGTAAGTGGCTACATTAGTAGGCTGTGCAAACGGAAAGGCCATTCAGTTGATTCTGAGACGAAGGAGGAGCTTTCAGGCTTGGGCGTGTACGGATACTGCTCAAACTGATGTAACTTTTGAAGGAGGCATCAGAATAAGTTACATTAATTTTCCAAAGCGACTAACAATACGAGGAAACATTCAAGTTTTGGGGCAGTGTGAGAACCAGAGGAGAGTTCCAAGTGCTAAATCTGTAGAGTAGTGCGAGAAGAGTATTTTGTATTTAATGTTACTAAATCTAAAAACTAGTGGTAAACCTTAAATTATGGGTTTTCTGTCAGTATTGTTTTGCCTGTAACTCTTAAGGCCAAAGGCCAAAAACTTCCTCAAAATTAGTTAAATAATACCTTGGGCATCAGGCACCATATTCATAACACATTTATGGTGGTTTTCATTGAGGCAGCTTTCAGAGCTATTAAATGCTTCGGATTTCTGGTTTCTGTCACCACCGCAATGAAAAATTCTGGCTTGACAAGTGCATATTAAATGGCACTTTTCATACCAAACCACTTTGAATTACATCCAATTTAGATTTTTTTTTTTTTTTGAAGCATTGCTGAAATTCCCCTTTAAATAAAATGTAAGATTCTGTGGGTCATTTACAGACCATTTCCTAGATGACAGTGTCAAAAGCAGGAGCATGAGTAGTAGACCTGCTGTAATACCATCATACTCGAGCGCCTTCTGGTTTTAAATCCTGTTATGTGAAACCAGTAGTTATAAAAATATTGTTCATCTAATAATGCACTCGCAAAAAAAATAAGCAGAAACTGCCATGCATTAGTTACTGATGTTTAAATCAAATCAAGTGCATGAACATCTTTCAAGAGTGCTCAAAGAAGACCCTCATTTTAATATAGTGTTATGTAAACCCTGCCCTGTTTATACAAAACACAGCATCCAGAATGCAGCTGTGGAGCAAAACTGCCCCAGCATCCTCCTTAAATAAACAAAGTTGATATTACAGGTACTACAGATAACTTGGGGTGATTGAAGTAGATGTTTGTACGGATATAATGTCCGTTTCTTACTTTAAAAAACATGACATTGTAGAAAAAAATGGCAGCAAGTTCAGATTTTCATGCTCACAATAATTCTATTCTTGCACACAAAAGAATGACTGGGGTGAGTGAAGGGGACCTCCAACACAGCTTGGGGCTTAGGGCCTCAAAAACCTCCCCAACCATAATTAAGACCCATGCAGTGCATGCTCTTGCCTGAATAATTCCACAAAAGGAGAACTTTTGGTCTTCCGAAGCAAAAACCTAAAGCCCATGTACGTAATTGACAGAGCAGCATCAACTTCCGATTTATATTTTTCCTCTGCATTCTCAATCACAATGCCCTCTGGAACTCTGACTGTATTACTAAACACACAAAACACTTAAACGGAGAGCAAGGGGGGGGACGGGGGGTTGTGCTGGTCAAACACTTAATGCCCTGGCTTTATTGAACATTTTTCTTCATATGTGGTCAATTTTTTTTTTTTCTCAAGAATTCAATCTTCCATGTGGGACTAGGGAAGGAGGAAGAACATCAAAAACAAAACAAAACAAAACAAAAAAAAGGATTGATTATGCCTTGGAATGGGCATTCAGATCGTGGTACATACAAAAGAACAACTCAAAGTAGCCTTGTGAAGTACCATCCTCTTCACGGAAGAGAGCTCACGCAGTTCCCAAAGGAAGGCACCACAGCGTCTGGTGGCTCTGGAGAATTCTTACAGGAAACAATCCAAAAAAACATCCTTTTTGTTCGCTTTTCTTTTTTTCATACAAAGTGGAATGATGATGCATACAGAGATTTTACTGCAGTCCTCTCCCTTTTGTCCTTAGTTACCAGCAAAAAAAAAAAAAAAAAAAAGGGGGGGGTGGGGGGGGGGGGGACACAAGAACCACACAACCAAGTCTTCAAAAAGACAGGTTGGAGCGATTCCAACAATCTCTCTCTCAAACAAAACAAAAAAAAACCAAAACAAAAACAAAAAAAACATAAAAGCAGCATTGATTATAAAATGAAAAAAATAGTGCTTTAAGAGGGAGGGAGCAGCTGGATGTAGGAGGCTTCATACACGTGTCTCAGGAGCTTTGAGAATGGCAAGAGACGGATGACTGATGAAAAGGAGCTGATTGTGGTACGTAACAAGGGAAGAGAAAACGAGTGAGCAAAAACCCTGCATCTTTTCACAAGAAACTTTCACATAAAACGGTTACACACAGACACCCACACCCACACGCAAGGAAACCCAAGAGGGTACAGGGGGGGAAAAAAAAAAAAAAAAAACAAAAAAAAACCTGTAAACACCTCACAATAAATAGATAAAACAGCAGGTTTTTACACCATGCATGTGATGTCTCTCACACACAAAAACCAACACCTCACATACGTACACACACCCCAACATTCACTCTAACAAAGTTGCAGTTAGTCTTTTTTTTTTTCTAATTTTTTTTTTTTCCCCCAAGTGCAAAACATTACAACTGAACAATTTCTGTATTCAAGTAATGTTATATACAAAGGGCCATATTACAAATATGTAGTACTGTACATAGAATAAATGCCTTATTTCATAATTTACAGATGTTGATATTTTTTTTTAACAGTAACAAAAAAAAAAAAACAAAAAAAAAGACAAGCATTGCAGTAAAGTCCCAACGGTTGCCATGGAAACACAGCGTCACTACGATGCACAGCACCTAGAGTAGATGCCCCAAATGTCGGGGTGGAGGGAGGGCGGGGGGTGTACAGGGCCCCGTTGGGCTACGTAACCTCCATGGCTACTGTGTTTTCTGTTATACTGTTCAATGTTGGCTTCTCTTGATCGTGGTTTTCCCTAAAACAGACGCAGAAAACACTAAGTTAAGCAAATTCCTGAGCTATAACTGCATGTCCAGTTCTACAGGTCAGTGTTATAAGACTGTTTTCCAGCAGGCAGTGTGGTACAGCACAGTACGATTATAAATGTTGTAGGGTTTCATCATTATGTTAAACAACATTGTAGAAAAAAAAATTGCAGCAAGTTCAAATTTTCATGCCCACAATTATTGTTCTGTTCATGCATACAAAAGAATATGATTGGGGTAAGTGACGGGGCCCCTAACACAGGGCTCAAAGACGGCAAATGTTCAAAAACCTCCCAAACTGTAAAGACCATGTACGTAACTGACAGCACTGACAGAGGATCAACTTCTGATGTATATTTTTCCTCTGCATTCTCAATTACAATGCCCTCAGTAATACTGTATTCCTAAGCACACAAAATAATTAAACAAACCTGATAAGCTGGAATGAAACACACCGAAATGTGTACAAGCAGAATTAAAAGTACTCCATGCCCTCCCTGTCTCAAGCCTTTCATCCAAGTTTCATTCCCCATTCTCACACACACTTCTCACCTAGTCCCCATGTCGAGGGTGGTCGCCCCTGTTGTAACTTTCGGGATCTGTCGGTTGGCGTTGGCAGCGAGTTTGAGCGCAGAGGGTGGGACTGTGAGCTGCCGTTGGAGGTGCCGCACACTCAGCGCTGCCCCTGGTGCTGGCACGCCCACTCTCACAGCCCCTGCCAATAGTGCCTGTGCAGGGGCGGGGCTGGCAGAGCCAACATGATGATTGGCTGAGGAGGTTCCGTTGTTGGAGGTGGAGGTAGGGGCGTCACACTGGCGGTTGGAGGAGGGGGTGGGGCTAGCGGAGGTTGTGCTCATGTGGTGCAAGCCCTTATAGACTCCTGCACAGAGACATGAAAGATGAACACAATTAAATTGCATTCAGCTTCACTACTGTCTACTACACTGTAACTACAATGGTCCAGTACAATTTTTCTTAAAAGTCTTAATTTAGGAAACCCTCAAGTAACCACAAACATATGGTTATATACACAAGGTTATGACACACTGACCCAACATTTCCCAATGAACACCAGAATTCAAATGTTGTTTTCATACTCTTTCAGAATCTGTATGAACTTAAAAGAAAAAAACCTTTAAGTTAATTTGTTTTTTTGGGGAATACTGGAGCCAAATGCTTTGGCTTTTAGCACGTGCTATATGTTCTGGTGCCTCTCCTTCACATCTGGTAATTATCCAGCCTATTATGAAGATGCTAGAGCAGACAAAAATAGGGAGCGCATGAAGTCCCCCAGAGCCCAAAACCAATACACTACAGACTGAGCAATAACATGCAAATGAACCAGGCACAAGAAGCCATCCGTATGTAGGACCATTGTATGACAAAACTACCAACCTGAAAAACTAATGGCTTCCAACGACTAACTTAAGTCATGAGCGATTACCCTCGAGTTGATACACCAGTGCTCCAACCTTTGTCTGAAAGGAGCCATGAACTCACCTGAGGCCGAAACAACTCCGTTGACTCCAACTCCCAGAATTCCTTCCTCTTTGCTCTTCAGTGTCATCAGCTGGTCTGAGGTCACCAGTGCAGAAGCAGCAAACTGCGCACTCGCAGAGTCCAAAATCTTAGATGACAAACTCTGAAACAAAATCCTTTTCTTTTAGTTGTTACTCTCCACTATTCCCCCCCAAACATTCAGTATGGCAATCATAATAAAATGTTAAAAAAAAAAACCAAAACAAAAAAAACACTAAAAATTAAATTCTGAAGCATCACAAATGTCTAGTCAAACAGTTATTCATCCTTTTTTTAAAAACTAAATCCTAAAAGAACTTATTCCATTAAAGTATGTATGAGAGAGATACTTTTAGGGCTGTGCTGTATCTACATTTACCACCATTCCTCTCGTTATGCATTGACTTACTATGTGCAACCTATGATCTTGCTGTCCTGCACTGTATTAAGTGTGCGGAAGATGTTCTCATCTGACTCAAACATAAAACTGTTTAAACCAAAAGAGCAAAGGGGAAAAAAAAAAATACATTTCTGCTTCAAGAGGTTGTGAGACAGCTGACTTGGAGGCAGTATGGATCAGACACACAGTCACCTGCACTTTGTTTATACTATGTGACAATGGTGTGTGCAATCTGGTGCGAATTTGAGGGTTCTTACACACAATGAGTCACTGCTAACTTAACACAAACATTACCAGCATTTATTACAGCCACACTTTTACATATCATGTATGTACTCATTACTCAAAAACAAACTCTCACCTGTGTATTGGCGTTAGCTCTTTGCTGTTGCTGTGCCTGTTCCAGCTGCTGTTTCTGCATCAGTGCCAGCTGCTCCTGATGCTGCTGGTACTGTTCAGCTGTGAACACTACGGCACACACACAAGGGGTCATCGCAACAAACTTTAAATAAGGCGTTTTTGTATTTACATGGATAAATGGAGACATAAAACAACTAAAACTGAATTGTTAATGACTTATTGACCTATTTTGCTTCCCTGTAAAGTGTTAATTTTGCTGACGAAAACGATATGATGAAAACTGAGGGGAACAACAAATCACCGTTTTCAAAGACTAATGAACAAGCAATTTTCCTACCATAAGCCTACTTTTTTCCAACCAATTACACACATGCACTTAATATGCAAGATATGCACAGCCATTTCTGAGATTGGTTGATGCATACTGGTTAACGGTAACTTGCTCAGCAATCATGGAGATACATGGAAGAATAGGACCAATTTGTGGACACAGTTAACAGCCATGTTACAGCTGAAAATAACACTGCAAGGTGGGAAATATACTACAAACCTTGAGAGGCATTTTGAAAACACACCACCAAGTAATACAGTACTGGGCAAAAGTCTTTGGCGCCTATGCAAATTGTTTAAAGCCATTTTTTGCAGCATGCCATGATATTGTGTAGCAAATCTAAAATCCAACTGAGTAAATGCAAAGAAACAAGAAAGCAGTAAAATGTGTCAAGATTTTTGTTTGTAAAAAGTAGTTGATATTTTGTGAGCTGGTGAGAACACAGGTTCGGTTCCTCCAGCCGTTTCTGTAAATTTAATTTAATGAAGGACTGATAGAGTCAAACCAAGTTTCTGATGGAAACTACAAGTAACACTGGGCTTTCACAAGGAACACACTGACATACTGAACATAAAATCACTATTTACTGTTTTAAAATATTTTTGCAGGTGCCCAAGACTTCTGCACAGTACTGTATAGCAAGTTAGACCAGACCTGTCAACTCTTCCGTTTTCCTGGGTTTCCTTCCTCAGTGCCCTCCTGTTCTAATATTTTCCATATAGATCCCTTGTTTTGTTTCTGTGTTTAACCTTGTTTGACTGTAACTTTAGCAGTACTTTTAGTCTTGTTTGGAAGAACAAAAAATGAACAAGAATCTAGTGAATAAGAAACCAACTTCAGATTAAACTGCTTATCACCTTGGCAGCTGTTCTGGGC
The DNA here is from genome assembly GCA_037974445.1 of Brycinus macrolepidotus. Taxonomy (NCBI): domain Eukaryota; kingdom Metazoa; phylum Chordata; class Actinopteri; order Characiformes; family Alestidae; genus Brycinus; species Brycinus macrolepidotus. The sequence continues at coordinate 35,293,596 of JBBPCZ010000042.1, forward strand.
CTGTTTGTTTCTGGAAAATTCCATAGAAAATCCCAAGTAGCTAGCTACAGTAACAGTGTGTTATTCTAGTTATTGGCTTGCTAGCATACTGCATCGTCAAGAGAGTGCGCAGCTTGTGTAATTGATGGCTGGTTAAATGATGGATCCGTTTTGTTTAACTTAACAGACAGGTGGACTGATAACCTGGCATACTGGGAATTTTTCCAGTGGACCGATGCACCTAGCGGCCAACACAATTCATCATTTTTAATTTAAAAAGACAAACAGATTTGGTCAGCGACCAGCCCATAAAGCAGGGATAAAGGTCATTTTCTATACTGACACTGGGATGGCCCAATCACATCTCACATGATCAAAACAAATAAGTAATTTATGCTAAATCAAAATCACTTGCCGATAGCATATCCATTATTCCAGTCACATCCACGCCATTTAACTAAAGATATCAGAAGTACGAGAGTGATAAAAGAAAAGAAAAAAAAAAAAGAAAAAAAAAAAAAACAATTTAACCCTGTACCAGAGGTGCCCAACCCTAGTCCTGGTGCTCCACTACCCTTAAGTTCAAATTTTGATCCTTAACACCCGAGGCAGTTATAGAAAGCCTTCAGTAGCATAGTTCATGATAACGTAAATTGTTTTAAAAGCAATGAAAATTTTAGCCAAGTAATTTTGAGAATTTAAAGCAAGGTAAAAGCAAAATCGCAAAAATCCACTAACCAGGCGTCGGTGGTGGTGCTGGCATTCGGCGGGGGGCTCGACTTCGTGTCAGTGAATTGATTGGCTGCGTGAGATGGCCACGTCCAGGTCTCCTAGTCAATCCAAGATGGGGGTTGTCAGGGTCATTGAACAGCGATGGTCGGGGTCTGAAGTGCCTCCAACGGCTGGCTTTGATATTCCGAAGGATTTGCGAGAGGTCTGGTGAGGATGAGGAGGATGAAAACGAAGGAGCTGAGGCAGAGGAGGTACTGACAAAGGTATGAGAGGTATCCACAGTAAAAGGCTGGTGCGTGGGCGAGGGAGCAGGGGACTCAGGAGAATCCTGGTCCATCGAGTGATACACAGTATCCCAGTCAGAGTGTGCTCGGTCCAACAAAACTCTAAAACACACAGATGCACATTTTGCATTTAAAAAAATAAAGAAAGAAGGAATAAAATCACACCAAAGACATTTAAACCATTTATTAGCTTGTGAAAACATGTCTAACTGCTACTCGTTTATTGCAATTTAATGCTGATTACAGATTTCAGATGATTCAATCTAATCTGAAACTATGTTGAGTATGATCCAGTTCTGATCCCCTAGTACAACTGTCAGTGCTACCAATGTGGAAGAGTTAGCCTAGTATAAATAAGCCCCAGTATTACTGGGAGGGGAGTGTGTGCTTGAGATGTACTTCACACTAAAATCTGCCATTTCAGTGACAACTAAAGAACTGCCACTACTCACCAGTGTTGTATTAGCTACATGCAAAAACATCTCTGAAAAGTGTTGAGGCTTAACATTAAACAGGGAGGAGTTTGAGCCTCACCTGCCCCCTCTCCCAACCCGCCGTCGTGCCAATCCCACACATCGCTGTGGTAATGTGAGCGTGGTGAGAGAGTATCGGTAGCGAGCATCTCCTAAACCTCCCTCGGCAGGATCCGACCAAGGCCAGGAACTGGTCTGTCCCTCACGCACCTGAGAGGAGGGAGAATGGGTGATGAGGACACAGAATCAAGCATCAAGTACACTGTCAACATTCTTTACTATTCTGTGCATTCTTATGTCTAAGACAGTAAGAGAGTATGTGTTTGTCCATGTGAGACAGAGAGAGACTCACAGCATGATAGTGGCAGCCAGATCTTCTCCTAAATGCAAACACGCCATCAGGATCATTTTCCTCCTCTGCCTCCGACGATCCAGAAAAGAGCTGGAAGATTACAGTACAGTTAGCCTATGGCAAAACCGCAGACCAAAGATGCACAGTCATGCGGAATAGGGCCTGTAGAGCGTGTTAAGAGTACCTGTGAGTAGGGCTCTTCATCTGAGCTGGGAAAATCGTACTGGTTGAGGTCTTTAGTGTTGAAGACTGCAGGGCTTGAGTGATGAGAGCCAGCCAGCGGTAACGGCTTCGGCTTCTTCTCATACTTTCTCTTCTGACGCCCCACTTCCGGCTTATCGACCTAAACAGACGCACAAAAAGACAAACATGAAGTCATTTTTAAAACAGCTGAGCAGCCTTATACAGGTTCCTCTCAGTCCTGGTTTCTGCAGGTAGTGGAACAATCTGTGTAACTAACTGGCTACCTGCCTCCTGGCTAAACTCCTGGGTAAACCAAAAGACAAACAACTGGCCTGCACAGATTAGGAACTGAGCACACCTTCATGTCATGTTATGGGCATGTTGCTCTTTTGGTTGCTGTCTGTGTGCACATATACCTTGCTCTTATAGTCACGGTCATGCTCTGCATGTCTGTACTGGTTGCTGTTGGTGATGGGGATCAGAGGGATGACTGGCTTTTCCAGTGCCCTCTGAGCCAAAACCTCCGCCATCACCTCTCCGCCAAAATCGGCCATGCCGTTCCTGCAAAACACAATTCACAAAACTTGTAATGCATACTTTGTTAAATGTACTTTAACTACAGCTCATTACAAACTCATCGCAACATTGTCGAACATTACAGCACAAAAAGCATCACTTTGTTAGTTCAGGTTCAACCTTAAAAAGAACTGTGAAAAACAGTGGAAGACATTTTCCCCACTATACTTCACTAAACATCTAGTTCCTGTATCCCTTTATTCTTCCACCGGCTGCAAAGATTTATCTATGTGTATTTCCAAAAGTGCGCATGCATGTGTGAGAGGACAGTTTCAGTCTACGCATAAGTAGGATACGTCTAATCTCCAAGATGTGCCTGCAGAGATCTCACCTCTTCTCCACTATCTCTAAAGTGAGGTGCAGCAGTTCTCTTTTGCTCTTCTCACGTCGTTTGATCATCTCCAGGATGGTGACGGCTCTGCTCAGGTCTCTCCTTAACTTCAACATCTTCTCATATGAAACCTCATCATTCTTTCGGTTCTGGAGGGAATGAGAACCAAGAAGTCAATGTTATGTATAAAACCAAAGCTTACAGCCAATAAAGAGTTATGAACCCCTATAAACAAATCCCTCTGTAGATCTTTAGATCTTTGACCTCACCTTCCTGGTCTGCATTTTCTCAGTTCTGCGCCTGAAGGCCACATAGGGGTCGTTTGTGCTAGAGCCATCTCGCTTCTCCTGTTTGACGGTCGGAATGAGCGATCCGCTCTGACACGACTTCCTCTTCTTGCTCCAGTACTCGTACACCTCCCTGATCAACTCATCATCCTCCTTTAAAAGGAGTTTTGCCTCCTGCAAAGTCACCAACTGAAGAGAAGAGAAACAGAGAGTGTTGGAAAACTGGATTAGAATTGAATGTTGCATAAAACTTTTTTTGTATCACTGACCAACTTATTTAACTATTATACCTTCTAGGGGCCCTCTACTTTTGCCACCGTAATCAATAAAATGTTCTGTCTGTGTGACACGTGACATTAGAAGTCACAGGTACATTAATGGATATGCCATGTCACCACTTCACTCCTCAAAGTCAACAAGCATCTCTCTTCTCAACAAGCACTATACAGAAAACAAATTAAAAAGTTTTAGCTGTGGCCACCCAAAAGTCACTGGTTTTGTCACCAAAGACAACATCCACCTACTTTTGCTATGCACAACCAACTGACAGACCGTTGTTTTGTGTAACAAGTAATTGCGAACCTGATACAACTACTGCTGCCACTACCACAACCAGAAAAGGGAAACGGGAAAATGCCTGCAGGTAAAGTGGTATATGATGGCAATTATTTAACAGGGAAGACAGCATTTAGTTTAATAAAAGTTTGCTTTTCAACAGACTGACAAAATTGTGCACAAGAGTATAAAGCTGTGGCAATCTGAATATTGAGAATGCACTGACGCTGAATTTCTAGGTTAATACGGGTAACTTTTTTCAGGTTTTAAAACACACTATAAAACATATGAAGTGTGGTAAACAAGTCAGGCCAAATCTAAAACCAAACATGACAATCACTGTAAACATTCACATTTAACATAGCCTAAATAATCTTCACCAGAGCAACAGGCAAGCAGTGACAACTACTTTTGTAGAAGGAAAATTTCAATTGCTCCCACAATTTTGGTTTACTGTGTATTACAGGTACCAAAGTATGGTACTAGGGGGCCCAGAGTCCATCAACTGTGGTTTCCCAGCCCAAACCACTCACTGGCAATTAACTAATAAACTCAGCAAACAGTGCTGGATTTTGGCCCAGCAGGACCAGCCCTGGTCTAAACATTCACTAGTTTGCACTACATACATGAACACACTTTGACTATTAAATCTCATTTATGAGTCAATAGGTTAGTGGCTCTAAATTCCCGTCCTGGACACACTGCTGAAGACAAACACTAATCTGCAAACATAATTCAGTAACTCATGAATCAAATTCAGCTAAATTTTAGGTATGGTGTTGTCCTAGGTGCCCTTAGAATTCAACTACAAGACCTATATGATATAAAATATTATTGCACAGAAAAGTATTAGGACATTGTACTATATTGTTGTAGGATGAATTGCATGTTGGCTTGAAACTTAGCAGGGGGCTAACATATTAGCTTGTGCCTAGAACCATTAGGCTGAGACACTACAAGTTAGACAGATTATGCCTACCCCTGGACTAAAGGACACTCTCAAAGAGATTCTCCAGTGTAATGAAAATTAATCCAAGACCAGGTTTAATTGCTGCACAACTTTGTTTCAAACATCCTACTTTTACAATTTAACATATTAACGTGAGGCACATTTTCAGCCAAACTATACGGACAAAATTACTGCGACACATCTGTCTTTTGGGGTAGGCCCCCTACTATCAGGGAAGGCCAATCTTAATGCTTCAGCAGACCAAGACATTTTGGACAACACCATGCTTCCAACTTTGTGGACACAGTTTGGGGA
>JBBPCZ010000042.1:35316647-35336132 GCA_037974445.1 Brycinus macrolepidotus
TTTGTGCACTGGGGCACAGTCATGCTGGAATAGAAAAGGTTCTTTCCCAAACTGGGTCCACAAAGTTGGAAGCATGGTGTCCAAAATGTTTTGGTCTGCTGAAGAATTAAGATTGCCCTTCACTGGAAGTAAGGGGCCTAGCCCAAACCCTGAAAACAGGTGTGTCCCAATACTTTTGTCCAAATAGTGTACATTGAAAGCCTTTTCCTTACAAGCATTATATTGAAAACTTACTAAAAGCACTAAAACTCCACCACAGAGTAAATAGAAACTGATCACCCAACTTCTGTCTACTGTAAACAGGTTTCGTCCGGGCGTTTGCAGGTGAGGGAGCGGGCTGTTTACCTCCATTGTGACTTTTCAAAGTCAACATGGTTGTAGGAATGATTCAAATTGAACTGATTTTTTTTATCTTACATGTCTTTACATATATAACCAACACTGACCAGTACTTATCCACATTAGAACCAACATTTATGATTCAGAATGAAGTGCAACTCGCAACAGAAACTCAGGATCGTTTAAGTACCAGTTATTTGAGTTTTATTCACGAAAGATTCATGACCTTATCAGCAGTCCTGCTATGACACGTCCGATGACTAAGGCGGCTCAAATCTGAGGATGGTTAATCATTAACTCTGATGGCCAAACAGTGAGTTATGATCTAGACAGGAAGCAGAGTGGCAGGGTGGGTCAGATTTCAGGATATCCACTTTTCAGAGACCAAACTGTGCTGCAAGGGTTTTCGAAGTAGCACCCCTGATTAAAAACGAGCCAAGCACAGTTTTTAAAATCGTTCCACCACAAAAAACTCATACACCATTCAGTTCCATATATTTGAAGGCCGTTAACCCAAAGCTGCAGCTTGTGCACATGCCACTCCAATATGTAATGAATTAGAAAGAGTCTCATGGGTTGGCAGTGGCTTTCAGATCAAATCTGTGGATTAGTGACAGAATTTTGATCTCATAAGCACAGTTAGAAAGAAAAATGTGAGATTTCTTTCAGAAGATCAACAAATACAGTGGTTACATTATTCCGGTTGAGAAGAAAGAACTAAAACGTACCTCACCTTTGCACCTTGTGCTCTCTCACTGATTGTAAACCTGACTGTTCAGAATGTCCCTGAAGAAAATGCACACATTATTTATTCCCCCCAAGCGCAGAAAGAGATTTCAGCAGGAGTCCTGGTTAAATCTTCTGCCAAACATGTGAAAAAAAAAAAAAAGACTCGGAGGGACTTGCTCTCAAATATGAAAGCCTCTCTCTCTCTCTCTCTCTCTCTCTCTCTCTCTCTCTCTCACTCTCTCACTCTCTCTGTCTCTCGCCCCTCCTACATTCTTCCTGTGGGCTTTGGCTTGCCACCAGCATATCTTTCTATGACTTCGCCGCTGTTCAGACTTGGTGCAGCCGGGTTTAAACCTGTCGTTGTCATGGCTGTGCTGTCAGGTATGTGGAAACCTGTCCATGCATGGTGTCTGCAAGGCAAGGCCATTCAGAGCTATTTTTTAAAGCCCTAGGCTAGAACTTTTACCCACCACTAGCTCCGCCAGTATGAATCCATACAATTAAACTTGACTGCATTAAACAGCATGAACTGTTCATAATAATGCCTAAAAACATAAAAATGTTTATATTATAATCTCAAACGAGCAAATCCTGACTTCATATATAATGTTCATGTGCACATTTTGACTTTTTTTGTTTTACATGATTTGGCCACAGCTGGCCTCTGACTGTGTGTGATCATTTTGAGATCATTGGACCAACAGAAGTGGTCCAAAATGAATTAAAAATCTTTTTATGTTAAAATGGTTTTTTTTTTCCACTTCTCCTGTAGAGAAAAAGTAATGTTTTAAAAAGTTAAAATTAATAAATGAGCAGACTCTTTCATCCCCTGTGAACTTGGCTGGAATTCCGTAATGTAACAGAAATATAAGGTTCAGCTATCGGCAGTTTCAACATCATGATGAATGTCGTGATTGGAGTGGCTGTCGGAGATAATCAATGACTGCCGTAAAAGAATTTGATCAAGAGAAAAGTCATCAACTATTTGTTGATGCACAGGTTATGCATTTCATAGGAACCTGCGTTCCGTAAAAGTCATAAAGACGTGTATAAACGGAGGAAATTTCTAAACCTGGGCCTCACTGACCCAGCCCTAATGACAGCCAAAGCATGTTGGAACATTTAATCAAGGGCCACAAGTTTTTATCAAAGGATCTTCAGGCATTTCCGGGCACAGACCGTGTCAGCGCGTGAGACTACTGTCAGAACAAGCCCTCCCTACCAGGGTAGCGAGGAAAGAGTATCTGAATCTAAAAGCGTAATGACGTGATTTAAGGGTTTAGTGTGTGGTTATTTTGTCGCCAGCATTAAATGAACCATGATTGCTACAGTTCAGGAGAACACCTGAGCATGATGTTAAAAACTGGAGCAGTAACTTGCCAAAGACTGTTTGTAAGGCTACATGCATGAACTTTCATGACATCTAACATATATCTGCTTATTGTAACTGCTTCTGAGGTGAAATGACATTAAAATGGACTAAGGCTTGGAAGAAGCCTTTATAAATGTTATGTAGGTTTATGTCGGTTGTTATGCAGGTGTCATGAAGTCGGGCCGTCTGTGAAGCATTACAGATGAAGCTTGGAGGTGTCATGTACACTGCAGGCCAGAGGTTTGTGCCCAAACACTACACTTTCAAAATGTTATTACAAGAATACATCAGAGATACTTAAAACAAATGTTTCTGAAGTGGAATGTAATAGACACTGTAAGTGCAATTTAATGGATGTGAAAGCTTACGTACGAGTTTCATCAAAGTAACCCCCCTTGCCTTCATCACAGCAACACAGATTTGGGGCATCCTTTCCAGCAATTTTCGGAAATAACTTGTGTCCAAACCCTCCCAGCACCTTTTCCATGCATGCAAGCAGTTCTGTTTCATTTACTGGGAGCTCATTTCAAACTTGTGGGTCCAGCTCGTCCCTGCAGCTCAATGGGAGAAAGATCCGGAGACTGGGGAGGACAAGACATCATTCTCTAAACTTTTTGCATTTCTTTGGACTGGATATAATTTTGACACAATTCTGAAGAATGATTGGGATCACTATCCTGTTGAAGAATGGACTTTTACGTCCTAATACGTCTTCAATCCAATATTTGAGCCTTTGTGGCTAATGTGTTACTACAGACTATAAAACATTGAAAACTAGTCAGTTACATTTATTTGAAGGATTTTTAATGTTTTCTTGTAGTAAAATTTTGAAAAAGCAGCATATTGTGGCCCAACCTTCTGACCTATAGTGCAGCTCAATCAGTTAATGGAAGTTGGTGTCACCACAAAGTCTTGGGAAATACATCATTAAGGACAGTGAAGGTTTGCCAGGATGACTATGAGTAGGATGGCACAGTTCATTTCCTGTTGAAAGATTTGCTAGCAATCAAATGCATCTGCTGGGTCAACATACCTCAAAATTAAGGTCAAGTTTGTCTAAGGTTCTCCTTCAAGCACAACGAGCTGCTCAGTGCCATTTTACAGATGTGCCGATTAGAGTGAGAATTGCAAAATTCTGAGAAAACTGAGGGTTCCTCAAAAACTTAGAAGGGGAAAAGGCAGAGAAATAGATCTTGCACAAAGACAACGATCCAAATATATTAACAATGGACCAAAAACCCAAAAATCAGATGCTTTTCAAATTGAAATGTCATGAACTTAAGGCACACCGTATCTACATGACTCACCTCAAGTCTCAGGCAATTAAAGGGCCCATATCATGGAAAACCAATTTTTCCTCAAATTTTTGTATATAAACAATTTTTTTTTGATGTCATTCATCTGTCTATTCAGTCTACAGCCGTCCAATCCAGTGAAGTTATAGATGCTGTTTCAGCTCAGACTGGTTTTCGAATGAGGCACCACACAAAATGGCCAATCTGAACGGACGTCACTTACATATGTAAGTGTTAGACACAGTAACGAGGTTGGAAAATAAACATTTTAAGTAGACGTCAGTATAAAAATACAAGAAAGAAGGAGGACAAGGATCCTTAAAAGCAAGTTTTATATGGAGGAGCAGGTAAAAATGCCTCAGTGTAGGAGACTGACCATCTGAGGAAAAACCAAGCTATTTCTGAGCATGGGGCCAACACTGAGGGTAGGGGACACTCGCTGTTCCCCATCTGTGAATTATGTACAAGTTTCTATTTTTAGAATAAATATTAATTAATAACAATAATGAATGATCATTTTTAGACTATTTGCTGTCTGCATAATCAGGGAATAGCAAAAGAGGATCTGATGTCCACATTTTCAAGCATAACAGTCACAAAACAGAAAGCAACGTTCATCATTTTGGTTCTTTATTTTAATAAATAACTCTTGAAACACAGGATTGTGAGAGTGAGCAGGATGTAGAAATAAAAAGGCACTTAAAAAAAAAACCGCAGTCAGTGAGGCGTGTGGTTTTAAAGGTTTAACAGCATTTAAAAGACAGCAACATCAGAGGTCCTTTTCATTAACACTGATCTTTAACGATAACAGTCTAAACACACCTCTCCCTGTCCTCTTTTAGGACCAAGGAGGTTGACGACTGAAATGGGTTGGGGGAAAAAAACAAAAACAAAAACAAAAACAAAAAACCATATAGTTCAGTACAAAGTAAGCAAAGTAAGTTCACTCCTGGTGGGTAACAGACATGACAATCATAATAAGGCTGCTTGCACAGAAGGCAGTAAATATTTGGCTTTTCTTGATAGAGAGGAATTAAGAACCTGAGTTTTATCCTCAAATTCAAAACCAAAACCTGGAAAAAGGCTTGAGTTATCATACTGTACATTGGTGTTCTTAGAAAGAAAAGGCTTTCCGTGTGATTAAGTTCTCAACTGAGCATTAAAACATCTTTCTGAAAACATTCTGAAAAGATCTCTCACTGTGGTTTATGGCCCTGAGATGCTCCCAGATTTGATAATGTAGAACAAGCAAAAAACAAACAAACAAAAAAAAAACAAACCAATCTGCAGATCTATATGGAATGAGCTGTTAGGCACATTGTCGATGTGATCCATATCTCGGCTCTTTTGGACCATTAAACTACAGCCCTCGGATTTAAATTGTTTTAATTTAACAAGACGTTCAGAGTGATTGGCAAGGCAATGTTCTTTTTAGATTTACTTCATGTAAATTTCAAATATAAATATATAAAACTACTGACAAAAAAAAAAAAAAAAAAAAAAAAAAAAAGTGAGTGCAGCTCTGAAAACACATCCACAGAAAGTAGACAGTTCTAGACTTCCTGAACATAGGTCCAAACACCACGGCCTCCATAACGGCAGGCTACATGCGTCACTGTTCTCGGTTTTCAAGAGCACGTTGTCTAATCTGAACTGTAAGGACTCTGCCTTGTCACTGTATTCCAGCTCCTAACAGACATTTATATATCAGTCGCCAGAATAGAACCGGCTAGGATTCCTCAGCGATTGGAAACGTCATCTCCAGAAAGAACACAGCACCACTCCGCCCAGTGACCAGCTACAAGCTACATGCTACCAGTGATGGAGAGCAACGTTCACAAACCATCCAGGTTTTTGCTCTAACCAGTGAAACACGACTCATTGTCACTAATAATTGTCATTGTCCACCTTTATAGGATTCATTATAAAGCGTTTTCATTGATAAGACCTAAACCAGTGTTTTGCACTAAAGGCTCCCCATCACTGGGTTACTCCATCTTTCTCCAAAACTCTGAACAAACCTGACTCGACATGATAGGCTTTGAAATCCATGACCACAGTGTTTTGCAGTCCTGGTCCTGGCGTGACCCTGCACCTTACGTTTTAGTGTTCATGCTCAAACACACCGGTTTCAACTCGCACAGGGCTTGTTAATTAATGCAGGGAGCAGGGAATACACTAACATGAACAGTGCAGGGGAAACAGGAGTGGGAAACACTGTGTTCGCAATAAAATGGCTCTTTTTCAAAAGGCACAACTCGCACATTTAAATGATCAAAGCCAGTCATGGGGCAAAACACACACAGATATAGAAAAGAAAAAAAAATTAAACATTCTGAAAATTCCACAATAAAAAGTAAAAACTCAAGTTTATACACACTGTACAGAATGCATAGAAACACAGATTAGGAAAACATAATGCAGGTTGGTGAGAAATGCACAGCTAATGAAAGTGTTTCAAAAATTGAACACAAAAAAGAAAAAAAAAACAAAACAAACCAAACCAAAACTGAACATGAACCTCCTCCTCCTTTGCTCCTGAATTCATTTGCATACAGTGTTTGAGACGGACGGCTTGTCCTTCACTTTCCCTCGTATTTGGGATTGACCACAGTGGTCACAGCACTCTTATAGATGGGATTCTCACCCTGGAAAAATGAAAACAGAAGAACAGAATCAGTAGAAGCTTGATATAGCAAAGAACGATTAGATTAAGCCACTTCACAGCACAACATGGGGAGTGGAGGGTTAAAGTGGTCCCCCTTGTTAGATATCACTCTTCTGCCACTCCATTACCCCCCAAAAAATCGGGGTCAATTATACAGCAGGCATTGTCTATTTCTTAAAAAGATTTCCTGTGTCGCACTCTTTTTTTTTTTCTTCTTGTTGCACTGAGCATGCTAATGACAAAAGGATTTCCCTCAGGATAAATAAAGTTCTTTATCTTATCTTATCTTAAAAAGTTCAGCAACATTAAAAAGGGAGTATACATCATAGGCTATTTGTGTTGGTGGGAGCCACATTTATCCATATATTTAACATAGCAAGCATAGGAGCTCTGACAAAAAAAGCAAGAACACAGTCATAGCTGGACAACCAGCTGGTGAAAAAACATTCACTGTCGATGTTGGGAGCTGCATGTGTGTAGCGTCACATTTCTCCTTCATATTTATTGTGTGTATGAGAACACTGTACTCTTAATCGCACAGAAGTAACACTACACAAAGCAGTACATAAAGAAATTAAAACATCTGTCATGTTATGGCAGTCCTAATTAAAGGAACAGTTTAATCAAGTGGTCTCAATAACGAATTAATTTATTCAAAAACGTGTCCTGCTGCCTTTTTTTATTTTTTTTTTAGCTCCACTAAAGTATCTAATTAAGAGTGGCTGATTTGGTAAAAACATCAATACTTCATAACACACAGTACGTCACAATATTTATTTTTTTGTGACATCTGATGATTGAAATGGACAATAAAATCACCTGTGGTGCCACATTTACAACTAGCATCAAAAACTATAGACACAATGATAATGACTGTATTTGGCCAGTGCACTGGTGATACATACTCCGAAAATCATTTTTTGATTTAATTTACCACAATAAAAATAATTATCATATTACCCAGCCCTATAGGTAATGCTTTCAGTCGTAATTGTTAAACATGTACGTTTTGACAGACAAATTGAACTTTTTGGATTTTTTGTGACAACAAATCTTTATGATAATTGATTTACTACAAGAGCCAACCACTTTTTTAAGTCAACATGAACCTGGACATGCATTTCCCTTTCGGAGAATAGCATAATTCTGAATGAAATGATGTGTTAGGGAGGCTCTCTGAGCTAGATGAGTGTTTTCACTCCATGATAATGGGTGAGGGCAGTGGAAACGGGAGGTGAAAATATTGTTGCATAGTATTTTTCCCTCATCTAGTTTTGCCCAGTGATGTGTTCAGAACTATGTAAGAGCAACCATCCTTAATATGACTAGGGATGTAAACTAACAAGGTAAAAATGTTGTTATAAAAAAGATTTTTATTTCAGGTTGATTAGGTATGCATACCTCTGTACATGCAGACCAACTTATATGTGATACAACCTAAGCAACACGTCCTCACTATTAAAGACAAGTTGTTAGATGCAAAGCACCGCTCGAAACTTCCAGCTTACTCACGTTTAGCAGGTAAAATTCTACATAAATCTGCATTTGCAAACAAATAGCTTTCAAAACTTCATAAGAGCAGTGATTTGCATTAGTGACACTGTGTCCTTGTTTACACTGTGATCCATGCAGTCCCCCTTATGAAGCCTATCCCATCATATTTGTGCATGTTATGATTTCATTATGTTTCTAGATGCTGTCAGCGTAGCTAAATAGTCAACTAGAAACCTGTAATCTAACTTCTAATGTAGTAATTGTGCAAAGTACTTTAACATAGTTTAACTCATGACCAATTCACAGTTATTCAGTCAAAACACTCAACAAGCATCCAACTCAATCAAAGGCACAAAGTGCATTTAATCTAAAGTGCAAGTTGTTTTTAATCATCATCTCCAACCGTCTACCACAAAACTCCAGGTAAGTCATCAGGAACCCAGTGCATAAAAAAAAGCATCAGAGTTAGTGGTTAGAGTGAACAAGCCGGACACATGAGTAGAGAGACAGAAGGCAGAGGAGCATGCAGACAGCCCATCAGACTAACAGGTCTGAGCAGGAGAGTACAGACTCTGGCTTAGAGTGCCCCGCCTTTCCGTCCATAACTTGGATTCTGGAACTTATTAATGGGGCTCCTGTAAATGGGGTTCTCTTGCTGAAGGAGAGAATAGGAAATGTAAATGAAAGACAGGATGACAAAGTAACAGAGAAAGGAAAAACAGAAAGGAAACTGAGAAAATGAGCTGAAAATGAGAAAGCCAACAGCAGTGAAAAGATGCGCAGACAGTTCAGAGCAGGGATTTCTAGCGAGAACACAGGTTCATGGGAGACTCACGGATGACAATTGTTCTTAATTATATACACAATGACTTTTCTTTGTTCTTTGTCCTTTTAAGAAGTTACTGCACTTGATAAAACTAACTTTGCTCACATTTAATGGTGTGAAGAAATTTTAAGGACTTTAAAAACACCCTAACTTTGGAGGTTTAAAGTGAGCAAAATGGTCACTCATAATCCAGGTAAATGGTTTCTAGTCTTTCTTCAAAAAGCAGAAATATTAGGATAAAATTTCATTTTCTTCACTCATAATAAAACTGGTGATGCCATACCACTATAGTGAAGTAGCAGTAGTTTAATTTTGATGCCATATGAACAATGGTTATGTCATGGCAAAAAAGTCTATTAAACAGTATAAATTATTTGAAAACAAGACACTTAAATAAACAAACAAATAAACAATTAAACAAATAATCTAAATAAGATTCTTTAAATCAATATTTGATAAAAATTCCAGTGAAGTCTGTCGTGAAGTATACCCAATACACTTCCATAACAGCAAGTTATGCTGCATCCACGATTCCTGAGCCATCAGATGCTCACATCTCTCTGACTAGGGTCAAATGAACAATCCGACCCACTGTCAAAAGGTTTTAACTTCAAAAATACGAATTTTTTGAAATACACGTACCGTGTCCCACTTGGCGTTCATCTTCTCTTTCTCAAACTTTGCGAACTCTCTGCGGTCATGGATGATCATAAGGAGCTTCCAGATCAGGAGCAGGGCCAGACCAATCAGAACAATGCCTGCAACCAAGCCCGCTACAATGGGGATTATGTCAGGACCGGCCGGACACTCTGGAAGGCGAGATGCATGGAGTGGTAATTAAGATTATTTGCCATGAATGAACCAAACATTCAGAGTAGGTAATAACAGGAAATGCTAGTTTGCCAAATGTACACTTTCAGAAAATCCTTTAGTAAAAGACGAGGCTATAACTATAACAAACCTGTCCACACTAACTATCAAATTTAATCCCACTTACCGGGCTCCTCTACCACATAGACTTCAACAGTGTCGTTCTTGGTGGCGTAGGTAAAGAAGAACCAGCAGTCATTTGCATCACGCTCTTTGCAGTGAGAGAGGTAGGGCTGGCTGTTTGGCTGTGGAAGATCTTCCTTTTTCTTCACCATGTGCAGGTTGAAGTAGTTGCATTTTTCATCACATGTGTCTTTAAGTTCTCCAGTCTTAAATGCCCTACACTGGACACAAGGCCTGTAGCGTGCAGCAGCAAGTTGAAGAGTTAGCAGCTAGCCCATTATACAGTAAACAGAAAAAGACATTCTAATAAAAACGTTCAGTGATTCTGAACAGCTGGACTGGTCTGAACTCACTTGTGCTCAGTGCAGACTCCTGGACAGGTGGGGCAGATCTCACAGGTGGGCCCCTGGAACTTCAGGTCAGTGCATTTACACACTCCGCACTCGCACGTCCCACGGCCATTACAGATCTGTCCATTACTGGCCACGCAGGACTGCGTATCCAGAGAACAGTCACACGCACTGCCGGTGTAGTTAGCATCACAGACACAAACTCTGCACACACACTGGCCATGACCTGTCACAGGGGGGAAAAAAAAAAAGAAAAGAAATAATTACATTGACTGGAGCCATTGGTAAACCTTAAATGGACAATAAAACAGAGACATTTTTAATAAAAAAGAAGATGAATTACAATAATTAAATTTCCTCGATGAATAATGAAATGTAGCTGCAAGCAGTGATGAGGGGGCCAAGCACACTGAAGTAACACACTGTTGAAAAATGCAGAAACAGCACTTTTCATAAAGCCTGTAGTCCCCTCTAGTGGTAAAATGATGCAGAAACTGTCAGATGATGCAGAATCCTGAGAATGAAGTCCTGAGTCCATGTAGTCTTAAATCAAACCATTAAACTGTCCCTGAGTTTCGACTGACTGTGTTGGAGGAACATTTTTGTTTCAGCCTTGGGGTTTCATAAGATATGACTACACAATCAGTTTAAGAGAAACACATCAAAAGAACATGTTTTGACCCCTAGTGGTCAAATGGTGCAGATTTTTAATGCTTCCTAAATATGGGGTCCCAAGTACAGTACATCAAACCTTTGCTTTATCATGACCCCACATCCTGTTGGTGGATTCTTCACTCAGCTGCAATTGGCTGTGTTGGAAAAATAGCTGCGAAAATCAAAATGCCATCTGATAACTTTGGTGAAGCTTTGCCTGAAGCTTATTTGCGCTGTTTGTTGAAAACTGGGCAAGCTTTATGACCTGTGAAAAATGTCTAAACATTAGGATAAAATCCAATATGGCAGCCGCATCAATTAGGTTGACATGACAAGTTGCCATGTGTCAGCCTTGGGACCTCCCACTGTATCAACTGATACATGAATCAGTTATTTAAGGCAAACACCAACAGTTTTTAATCAAAATATAATTTTGTGGTCAAATGAGACAGAATTAAATGAATGAATGAATTAGAATTTAACAGGCTTCCTCAGAATGGGGCCCAGATGAACAGGTACCATGCCTGGTTTTGATGCATCTAACTGTCACTGAGTCAGATCATCTGATAACACTTGTGAGGTTTGGTCTGCACATCATCTCTGCCAACTTTGGTGAAGATTAGAAAAAGTTCAAGAAAACAGCACTTTGACAAACTCCAGTATGGTGCAAATACGTTAAGTGCTTGGCCCCCAAATATCCTGCTCCGGTCCAAAATTTAAATGGTGCAAGATGTAGTCCCACTGCTGGGTGGGGTTATATGTGGGCTGCTTCTTGTGGTTTGCAAGACTGCATGTTAAGTGGTAAACACTAACTTCACCCGACTGACGAAATGGAAGCAGTCACAACAACATAATTACATCCACTCAAATAAACATCTAATTAATGCTTAACCAATTTGAGTAAACAAATTAATATTAAAGAATAGATGGTAACCTCACCTCCACAAAGTTTATTGTTGGATCGGTCGCAGTTGAAGTTGTCGCACTCACAGAATTTCCCCTCGTACCGCTCATCTGGATTGTCTCTCTTCTTGCACTCACATGTTCCGCAGATGCAGTCACCGTTGTTACTACAGATGTCTGTGCCGTTGTCCACACGGCAATTTGCGTCCAGATCCTCCGTTCTGACGTCATCTTTGCTACATTCACAAACTCTTCCTATACGTCCTTCGTTACACCTGAGGAAAAACCCCAACAGCGTTATCCACGGTTCAGAACAAAAAGATTCTCTGGTATTTATTGAAGGGTGCTTTCCCACCTGCACGCTCCACACTCGAAAGTTCCATTTCCAAAATGACATTTTGGACTGTTGGGGATTCCGGCTTTGTGGCAGTCGCACTCACAGATGAAATTAAGGACAATCACCACCTCCTCATTGAAGCCCAGTGGTTTGATCTTGATCTCCGACGTACCGCGAGATGGACAGCCCTTAGAGGTGATGGCTACATCAAAAGTCACCTAAAAGAGGAAAATTGCCACGGCATGGCAAAGACTACATTGTAGAGATGAAACCAGACAAACAAATCACGCTGCCAAAGAAGATAGGACTCAATACCTTTTACATCATCTAAGTAGTTCATTCTTACCTCATCACCAATGGAGATGTTTGAGCACTTTCTTCCATTGTCACCCGTTTCACTCACTCCGTTCTTGCAGTGAGACACGTAAGAAATGGACACTCCCTCAGGCAGCTTACTGTTCTCCAGAATCACCTCAGATGACAGAGACTGGGGCAGAAATTTAGGAACAGTCAAAATAAAATTCAGGGCATTTAAAAAGTGCTTAATTATGGTGATACGTGATTTTTAAATATCCCTGAATACATATTATGTAACTGTATACAGAACATGTAACTGTTAAAAAGCAATATGCACACTGGGAATTAAAGCAAGTATCTCAGAGTTTATGCTAGTCCATGATAGCACATGAATATGATTGCATATAAAAAACAACAAAAGTGAATGAGACAAACACTCTTTTCCCCAATACATTATTTGGCTCTACTCACATTGTAGGCATCGATGATGAGCTTGATCACATTGCTTGAGTTTGCAGACAGTGTTCCCACAGCAGACTTTGGAATCAGATTCTTGAGCTCCTAAATACAGAGGGGAAAAATAGGTAGGTGTGACTTTTGATTTGGCTGTTCCCACACCAGTTACTCCATCCCTCATTTAGTCCCTCACTTAGTCCAGTGTGCATTGACAGTATAAAGCATTTAAGTGATTACTTTATAGACAGGCTGGAACTCCTCAGTCACAGCAAAGATGGTCTGAATGTTGTTGTCACTCAATTTCTGCACCAGGTGGGCGATAGATGGGTAGTCCTATAATGGAAGAAGACATTCAGCATCATCTCTCATTTGTGAGAGAATATTTGTAGATTAGACTGGATTATAGCAAACTTACATAGTAATGGCTCATCGTGTACATGTTGTTCGTAAGGTGACATTTCCCATCATTGGGAAGCACAATACCACCTAGTTTACCATCTCCAGCAAAGTGGAAGCCAGCATCTGTGGAGAACACCAGCAGGCGAGTGACATTTCTCCAGCCAATTTGTTCCTAAAATACACCCCAAAAAGGGAAACAGATCTCACACATGGCTCACAAATATCCTGCTTGCCAGGAATACAACCGAAAATTTCTTAATATTGTGTTTTTATTCAATGGGCACACATTAAAAAGACAAGAAAGATGATGATATTAGTTCAACTGTACAGCATAACATGAAAATGGAACAGCATACATTTTTTTTTACAAATTCCAATGTAATGAACAACTGAAAACATGTTACTGCAGTTAATTAAATTGTAGGAAAAAATAATTGTCTTATAGTAGCATTATTGTATGTATAGTTTAGTTTGTGTGCAGTGGCCGATGAAGTATTTTCTACCTATGATCTTTGCATTTGCAAAAGATCTCTTCATTTATATCCTTTATGGCCTTCATTTATAGCCTTTCTTTGGTTAGCTGATTCGGTAATCCTTACAGATTTTGCGTCCATTTCTCTATGTGTAAACTTCGCACTCATATTTATAATAAGATTATCTTAAACTCACTCCACAGACAGCGACTTGCATGATGGCGTCAAAGCCTCCCTCGGGCGAATCCAAGTTCCCAGAGATCTGCTGTCGGCTGACCAGGACGTTGAACTTTTGGCCGTCCTCAGTCAGGCTCAGCACATTTTTGTAACTGAAGGGGCTGGTGCAGTTCTGATCTGCAGTGCAGGGGTTCAGCAGCTTGGCTGGAGTTGTACTGATGTAGGGCATCACTGTCTTCTCCACAAAGGAACCAAATCCTGGTGAATAACAGGATTATAGATTTGTGTTTAAAAAAAGTATCGAAACTGTTTCAACCAACCCAAAAGGTCGGATGTCACCCCACTGCTGGTTGACTTACACTGGCTTTCCATGGCTGCCCAAATTAAGTTCAGTCACTAATTCTTGCCTACAGAGTGACATCTGGGTCTGCACCTAGCGACCTTAATCCCATCATTCAGCCTTATGTCCCTACTCGCTCCCTCCACTCCTCCAAGGAACATCGTCTGGCTCTGCCATCCCTACACACAAGGCAAACCCAGTCCAGACTGGTCTCTTTCTTGTTCCCAGTCCAGACTGGTCTCTTTTGTGGTTCCCCGCTGGTGGAATGAGCTGCCTAAGCCGACAAGAGTAGCAGAGTCCCTCTCTATCTTCAAAAACCTCCTGGAGACTCATCTGTTCAGAAAGCATCTATCTTGCACTACTCTTACATAAAGATTCAGCAGGTAGAACTCTCCTCTGGTTCTCACCCTTACCTGTGTCCTCTTATTGTTAGTTGCTTTGGATAAAAGCATCTGCCAAAAGATTGTGATGTAAATGTAAATGTACATGAGCATTGCCAAATTATGTGGGGGAAAAAAAGTAGCACTAATTGTACAGTCAAGACGGATGTATTCTGGAGAGTTGGACACAATCAAGATAAACTTCAGCTGCCATCTTGGCACAGCTGTCTTGTTCTTTTAATGCTCTGGGATGGTTTAACCTTGTCCTTACCAATCCTGAAATCTGACGTGATGGTCTGCATCTCGCGCATCAGGTCTGTTCCCAAATTCTTCACATTCTCCAAATCATCTTTCATGGAGTAGCTAAGGTCCATCAAGTAGTAGAGGTCAATGGGATAATCTTCAGCTCTCTTGAACTTCAGAGAAAACTTCTGAGGCTCACCTGAAACAAAAAAAATCGCCAGTTTGAGGCTAGAGAAAATAAAAGACATTGTCACATTCAATCCAAGCACCATACCTGGGTGTATATTTGGGTTCAGAATCTAAATCGTATCAGAAACATGAAGCAACATACATAAGTGGTTTTTCATTTCTAGGAACTAGCAAATACCAGTTCATCACTGTCCAACCTAATGGATTACGTGACCCAAGTGACATGACCAATAAATGAAACATTATTAGCAATCTTAGAATTTAAGTATTCCTTTATTATACCATAGTTTACAAAAGTATAGCATTCCTATTACAGTGAGGTGTGTACCTGCTCTTAGGTTGAGCGTGAGCTTCTGAGGCTGAATCTGAGTGATCTGGTCCGGCTTCAGTTTCTCTGCTACATCTTTCTTCCGGTTTGTTACAGGGTTGTTCTTGTTGATCTCGACTTTTCCTCGGGGGTTTTCTATGCTAATGTTAGGACAGCCTTTCTTAATCAGAGCCTCAATTTCATCACAGCGCGTTGATTTGGATTCCCCCTGTTTCAGAAAGCTCTGCAAACACAGATGTGTAATGCATGTTAGTGTGCTTTATGTTTGGAATGTGAAACCAGGCAAGAAACTCCACAACCGGTAACATTAATTACCTATAATAACAATAGTAAGAATAATAACAATAATAATAATAATAATTATTATTATTATTTTTAATATATAACTTACTGAAAGGCTTGGTTGGATTACTATGTATTGTGTTGCCAGTTCACAGTAGTTTTTAAAAAAGTGCCACTAAATTTGGATGAACATTGTCACCACAACTGAAAAAAATAACACCAAATAGTGCAATAACAAATTGTGCAAAACAAATGAAAATATATCACTGTATGTATTTAACGAATGCAATGTGTCACTGATTCTGATTTGTTTTGACGCGATCTAAGCCATTACGCTTCAACAGTACTCTGGGGGCTCCTGAGGAGGTGTTGGTAGCTCTTGGGGCTCCTGAGTACTTGCTGAGGCCTCTGGGGGCTCCTGAGAAGGTGGAAGGGCCTCTGGGGGCTAATGATGAGGGTGAGAGGCCTAGGGGAGCTCTTTGGTTGGTAGTGGGGACTCTTGGTTCTCCTAAAAGATGTGGAGGGACCTCTGGGGCAAGGACTGTAGTAGTGCAACAATAATGGAGAAATCTGAAGAAGTCTGTTGGTTACGGGTCTGATCAAGGCCTCAGGTGATTTAGGAATGTTGTTACGGATGGTATCCACAGTATTCTTCTGCACAGCTGTGTAGTGATGCGGGCACGGTTCCCCCAGGTCCTTGAAATAAGCTCCTGGGCAAATGTTGCTGCTATCTGTATTTATGAAACATTAATGCATTCTAACATAGTTTGGCATTTCATGGTTGACGCCGGATTGGATCAGTGGGAGGGACGGAAGCAACGCTCACTATCAGACTTTTTTTGACCATTTGTTGACATTTCCAGCTATTTGTTCAGTCGCTCATGTATGCACAGACTGATGTATACAAACGTAGACAGTGGGTAAGAAAAATATGTCAAAAGAACTTCCTATTATTGCACAAAAAATATAAACTCAAATACTTTCAATGACCCCTGTCTATTTATGCTTGTTTTCAAAAACCTCTGTTTTCCAAATGGTGGAAAAACACATTATTTACTCGCCCATTCCTCAGTCAGTAACTGTAGTAGGGTAACTGTATTCAAGTCCAAGCACAACTTTCAAAGCCACAAGGAATAGTTTTCTCCTATATGTCAAACTTTTTCAAAGTTTCTCAAGTGTTTTTGGCACAAAATCCCTGAAACACTGTAGGGAGCCTATCCTGCTCTACAGCAAAAAAAAAAAAAAACTATAGCAAGCACACATGCTTCCTGTGTCATAAACAGGCCTGCCCTGCCATTCTCCTGCCTTCGGCGCTTTAAAAACCTGACAGGAAGTTGAATAACTGTGTCTGAATTCTAGAACACAACTTGAAACACAGAGGGTTCTGAGACTAGGTCTGTTCTTTCCTAATGGACATAATGGAAAAATACTTTTGAAAGGAAATGACTGTATGCTTCAGAATTACTAGTTTAAACTGTTAACTTATTTACCAGTGTAACTAATCTCAGTGGGAAACTTTCAGTGCCTGCGTAACTAAACAGTTCAACACACTAAACAAAACATCATAGACAACCTTATCTAGTAGAGTAAGCATTCATTTATCCATTTATGTTTAGCGTCTAGTCATTAATTCAATACATTTCATTTTATTGGTGTGATTCAGAACTTGGGCTTGTTTTATACTGCAACAGACACATCTGACAGAAGGGCGGCTGTTTGTTTTTGAGCATTTAATGGTTTTATGATCCTGTGTCAGTCTTTATAAACGCTGTAAACAGTCAAACTCTACACTTATATTACAGCAAAAGGCTGAGCAGGGACCTGAACATAACACCACGGTTAAAGAAACAAAACTAATGAGGGTAACATGACATCACAAAAGTACTAATAAAGAAAAAAAACAAACAAAAAAAAAAAAAACCCTATAATCTACTGGAGGCTCTTTAATGTTCGACACTGGCTGGAATTATTGCTTATAAGACAACATTAAAATATCCTGTCTCCTTTACAACCTTAGATAAACAAACCATTTAGCCACAAGAAACATTTTTCCCTGACATACACACGGCCCCTCAAGCTGCACAAATAAACAGAATACGAGAGATCCAGAAATCCTTAATTATCTCTAATGTCTCACATTAACTCCAAACATTTCTTTAAAGTTTCCATACTTGGTTTTACTTACCTCATGGGTGCACCAGCCACACTTCTCTCCAGCCTGAATACACTCCCCACAGGACTGAGCTGAAGCCTTCGTGCAATCATTACCATCTATTGAGACACAAACACACACAAACAATAACAGTCAGCATTCACCAACCACTTCTGCTAATGAAAAGATTGGGCAACCATTTGTCATGTTTTCAACCGGGGGTTCTTTTTCTAAATTAGATGATCGCCTGGAATATAAAAGCTGTCAAGAACAGAAGTCTTCTTTCAGGGCGGGCACGATTTTAAATTACATCTGCTGGCCACGAGACAGTTTAATCCACCATGTTAGAGTCTTTCTGTTCTCTAATAGGGAAGATATGCTTCAGAGACTGAACAGGTTGCAGCACAGAGGAGAAAACTGCCTTCTTTAAAAATGATGGTGCCATAACCTAATCTAAAACATACAATACCAAATGTTCTAAATGCATTTAAAATGTTTGTTCTCCTGGATGTTTGAGACTGGATGACAATCCAAATGACAGTCCATGATAAGGGGTTTTATGAGGTGAAATTCTCCATTAGGAGGGATCTCTCGTTGAAAGTTGTGAATGGTCTTGAACTAAGATCATCTGGGCAGTAAAGCTTAACCTGTGTCCAGTAAACATCCCCAGTTTAGGATAAATAAATCATTGACATCTATAAGTCTAAAATCTGTATAAGAACATAGTATGTTACTACGAGAGAAAAGTACATGAAAGAACAGACGCAAAAATATCTGATGTTAATAACGAGGTTTCCTTACTGATGTGACTGTATGTTAGGGCTAGACAAAAAGTCTTATAATCCATCATTTTTTATTTGTCATAAAAACACAGCCATGTGAAATGTGTTTCAGATCGGACGCAGTAAAACATATCTAGCATTAAACTGCTGCTGCTTGAAAAGTTCTATCGATGTTATCAATGGACAAAACACGGATTTACACTCAAGTTCAACTTTGCTTCTGTGCCACAATGCATTTGGTATAAAACAAGCACTGCCCAAGCTAGCCTAAAACATGCCAAATTCTTTATTACTGAAATATTAAATACACTCATTCAAGTTTTGCATACATGCCTCCCTAACACCAATTCAGTCCAAACTGCAGCTCATGATTCAGTTTTGTGCAGCTCCAGTATGTGCATTTGCGCCAAATCAGCCATAATATTAAAACCACCTGCCTAGTATTGTGTAGACCATCAAAACAGCCCTGACCAATCAAGGCATGGACCCCACAAGACCTCTAAAGGCGTTTCTGTGGTATCTGGCACCAAGACATTAGCGACAGGTCTTTAAGTCCTATAAGTTGAGAGATGGAGCCTCAGTGGATTGGACTAGTTTGTCCAGCACACAGTACAGATGCTACAGAAGTCAACATCTTAAAATAATTTTTACAGTGTGGCAGGGTGGATTATCCTGCCACAATAGTCCACTGCTATTAGGGAATACTGCTGCCATGAAGGGGTGTACATGGTCTGCAACAAGGTTTAGGTAGGTCTCACATGTCAAAGTAATATCCACATTAATGCCAGGACCCAAGGTTTCCCAGAACATTTCCCAGAATATCACTGTGCATCCTATATTACCTAGCCAAGCTCTGTGTGAATGTGCATGCAAAAAAAGTGTGTGTGTGTGTGTGTGTGTGTGTGTGTGTGTGTGTGTGTGTGTGTGTGTGTGTGTGTGTGAAGTGAAGCGACCATTTGTCACACGTGAACACACCACAGCACACAGTGTGAACAGTGTGAAATTCTTTCTCTGTATTTAACCCATT
>JBBPCZ010000042.1:35344483-35356002 GCA_037974445.1 Brycinus macrolepidotus
AAAGGGTCTCAAAAATTAAAGGCGTGTAAGGATCGAATATGGAAAAGGGGGTCTCAGAAAGGAAGGATAGTGAAAGGGTCTCAAAAATTAAAGGCGTGTAAGGATCGAATATGGAAAAGGGGGTCTCAGAAAGGAAGGATAGTGAAAGGGTCTCAAAAATTAAAGGCGTGTAAGGATCAAATATGGACGATGCTTACCTTTACATTCAGCGGGACTCACAGTGGTGATGATTCTCACATTATCTACAGAGATATGACCACTCGATGCGCTGTCAACCACACCCTCAATAATAACCTGACACAAACACACAGAGACAGTCAGGCGGCGTTAACAGTCACATTCCACTGAAAGCCAATAGTGTTACCAGCACTGAAAAAGGAATGCAGTGAATTTACTCAATCCCAATGCGTGCATCATTTCCACACGGATAAATATATATTTAATCGATACAGTGTTGTTTTTCTGTTTCGTGCCTCAGTCTTTTTCGTGTGCGATCAGGTGAGTTGTCATGGTTACCTCATACGGTGTGTTGGCACGGGGCATCAGGACCCTTCCTTCTCTCCAGCGGCCAGTCTCCTGACTCCCCATACTCCACAGGAGTGCCTCCTCTTCTGTCCTCCTTTCGTCCCTCTGTCCCTCCGCTTCTCCTCTGAGCTCCCCTCTTTCCCCCTCCTTCTCCCCACCTCCCTCTCTCCTCTGTCTGATATACAGAGTGCCCGCGTGTTCTCCAGTGAAGTGGTACCAGAACGACACGCACAAATCTTCGTCCGGAGCCGTGACGGGAGGACTGACCAACCGCGCCAGACCTCTTTCTCCCTCTACCACTTTTTCTTTCTCCATCTCTCTCTCTCTTTCTGCCTCTGTTGCTGTTTCCTTTTCCATCTCGGCCTCTGACTCTCTCCCCCTCTCCAGCTCTCTCTCTAACTTCGTCCCTGTCTCTGGGTGGAGCGTGTCTGTGGACAGCGCAGCGTAGATGAAGTTTCCTGTTTCCCCTGATGACAGCCAAACATAACCAGAATATCACATAGAATCAGTGATAAAGGTTTATCTTATCTTATAAAAAACACAATGTCATTTAATACGGATTATTTCTCAGTTACACCTCATTAAAACATGTAGAGAAATTCAGTCTAAAGTGTAGATTCTAACCTTTCAATCTATGCTGCTTTTGTGTTTGTAAGTTGAAGTGGAGACATTTTACCATGAGCTTCTTCTGCTGAGCAGTTATTTGTGAATACAGTTTTGTTTTGCAGAAAGTAAAATCATACTTTACGTTTTTTGCCTTGATTTTGACATCGAAACAAATGGAAAATGTCCCAATCGATACCTCATGTAAAAGTAATTCACTGTGTAATTTACTATGTGATTAAATATGTATTAATATATTTATTTATAATCACTTTCAAAAGTATTGAAAAATAAAAGTATTCTTAACTTCTGAATGTAAAAGTCACATTGACTGTGAAGTTTTGTACACCAACTTCATTAAATATAATAATTTACCCTTTAATCAGTTCCTGCGTGAATGAAAAAATAATATCTCACCTCTGTAATCCACTTTGGGCAGTTGGTGATTAGACGTGTCACCGTTGCTTTGTATGATCCAGTTTGCTCCTCCGATATTTTGTAGCTGCCATCCACAGTAGGAAGGGTCAGCCCAGCCAAAATCACAGGCAAACCAAATAAATTCTACAGGTATACAAACACAGACAGCAGAAGTTATGTTACGTTGTATTTTCACATAATATAATTTCATAAAGGATGACAAAATAATTTTTATGATCAAAATATCTCCATTCGAGGCACACATTTCCTCATTAAAGACCAGTTTGGTCCACACTTGTGTCCATTTGACTGCAATTGATTTCTACAGTACTTAACACATAGTCTCTGTGACAGATGTCTCCCAAAGAAGGTTTACAGAAGTCAAGACCCCTCATGAGCAAGTCAAAATAAAAACCATAACAAAATCTGGTAGAAACAACACAGGATAGTGGAATTATCACAGAAAGAGTGCTGTGGTCTCCTGTTTTTATTTTAATTAAGTTGCACACAGCAACTGCTCCTTCAGTCAGTTCAGTTAACTGTTTCTTCAACTTTTTCCACTTGCTAAAATGATCTTTTTCCTGTTTTGTTCACCCACTCCCTTAGCACTAGCTGCCTACAATGGACAGAAGGTTGGAAGCGACTTTTTTGTACTGATAAAAACTTTTGGGTGTAATTCCCCAAAAACAACTCAGGAGGGCACTAAAGAGCTTCAAGTGGCCTTCGCAAATAGCTCAGTGGGGAGACTGTCCATGCGGAGGCTGCTTGAAGAACCATACAGTACTGAGAGAAACAGAGAGATAGAGAGAGAGAGAGATAAATATATATATATATATATATATATATATAGAGAGAGAGAGAGAGAGAGAGAAATAGAAAGAGAGAGAGAGAGAGAGAGAGATTAACTCAGACAGTGTGCCTCCAATGATTTGGTCAAGAAAACACAAAGTATTTCCAGACTACACAGCAGACAGAAATAGAGACTGAACAAGCTCTATTTGGAACACCAAACACGACATGCTGGGCGTGTATGTGTGTGTGGCCTGATCCCACAACACAAAAATGAATGTGTCCCTCTCATCCTGTCTCCTCCTCCTCTTGGGAAAACCCTTGCTCCAGGGTAAATGACAAATGTTTCAGCTCAGAGGGATGATTTTCATGTCAAGTCATTATGAATATAAACCACTGAATGAAAAGCCACTGCTAAAACTACAGTGACATGAATGTTCACTAACTGAAGTGTGTAAGAATCAGAGGAAGTGACCAAAGTGTTTTGTTTTCTGGATTGTTATTGAAGCCCCATGTACGGGAATGAGGATTTCCAATATTTAGCCCAAGGGAGCATATCCAAATAGGAGCAGAGTACTCAGTATCTATTTCTTCAGTGTTTCTGCACTAAATCACCTTGAATACATCCCAGTTAAACCATTCCAAAGTGATGATTGTCCTCTCTTTATGGCATGCGTTTGGTGTGTTTGTTTACTAATCATCAGAATCAGAATCAGAAAACTTTTGATCCCGGAGGAAATTGCTTATGTGATGACTGCCACAACACACAAAGACACAGAGACACAAGAACAATATAAAATATAAAATATAATGTATTGTAAACACCAGTCCGATCCATTGATTTTGATACACACACACACACACACACACACACTCACACACTCACACACATACACATATATATCTTCAGTATATCTTACCAGGTACCATGTCTTCATCCAGTATTGGCTCCTCTGCCGTGGTACCTGGTGTCAAAACAATTACAGACATATAGTTCTAACAGGCAGTATGTAATATAATATATTGTTTAAAAATATTTGCATATTTTTGTGCATATATGAGCTTGTCTATGTCTCACATGTAGTTTGTGTATTACCTGTTGGCTCATAGTCTTCACTTGTGCCTGTTCCACTGTGGCAACTTGCTGAATTATCATCACAGTCCTCTGCTATGGTACCAGTGGTGGTGGTGGCTGGGCCGATTACTGGGGCGCTGAATGTTGCCACTACTGTAGTAGTAGGAGGAGGAGGAGTGGTTGATGGAAGAGGAGTGGTGGTTTCTGGAGGGGATGACAAAGAACAGCATTTAAGGATATTTCATTTTCAGAGCCTTTGAACGACAGGTCTGTGAGTTTAACTGTATTTCTGATCTGTTCTGATGTAGATCGTAAGTTCTTGGTTACTCACGTTCTAGCTCACAGCCCAGTAGTTCCAGTCTGAGCCCCATACCATCAGGTGCACCGCGTTCAGGATACACCCGCACAAAGCGCATCATCACAGCATCAAAGGAACGCACCTCTGGGGTGTCAGGGTTCTGGTTTCCTGAGAATACCTGCATAAAGAGAGAGACGGACAGAAGTATGAGAGGTAGAGCCAGACACCATTCATTAGAAGAATGAGGCCCTAATTTATCTTATCCGCCAGTTGCAAGTTTTAGGTATAATTAGGTACACCTAACAAATAGGCTACATAATTGTACCTAAAACTAGGCCACCTGTTGCTGCACAATTTATCAGCCCCCCTCTACCCCTCCCATCAGTGAATAGGACCATTGTAGGACCACCACTGAGCAGATATTATTTAGGTGGCGAAACATTCTCAGTACAGCAGTGATACCAACATGGTAGTGTGTTGTGCTGGTATGAGGCACTGCTGGGGTTTTCACACACCTCTAAGTGAAGGCTAAACTGAAAGTACATCTAGTCAGCAGTGGTTCTGAGGTCAGAAATGGGCCATTGATGAAGGGCTAAAGAATGACTGACGCAAACTGTTCAGGTGTGTGTATATTCATGTGTTTGGGTGTTTCCTCTCTCACACTTTCCCCTCTTCCCCCGAACCTTAGCCTTGTTGCCATGCTCCTCCAGTATGTAGCTCCAGTCTGATCCATTAGTGCTGTAACCCAGCCTGAAGCGTCGGACAAACACACTCTTGTCCCGGTACTTGCCCCCCTGTGTGATGATTCCGGTGACCCAGCGGGTAGCCCCGAGATCCAGCTCCAGCCACGGGGTGTGCGTAACACTTGGCTGGAAAAGAGAAACCCAACCAGAACGGCCAGTCAGCAGCCTGGCCTGCTCCGGTAACCACCCCCTTTCCACCTCTGGCCAGACAGAGATCTGAGCGTCCGAAATGTGACCGGAGACCATGCCCAACATACTGGAGCACTGAGAGTCTGGGGGCGGAGAGACAGAGAGAGAGAGGGACAGATAGAAAGAGAGAAGGCACAGGAAACTATTATTGGAAATGCTTATGAATGAGTGCTGCATCAGGATGGACTGAATGAGACTTCCCTCTCTCATTTCTCACTTCTTTATTTCACACAAACACACACTGTAGGTGAAGAAATGAGGAGGTTTTCTTACTGTGCTGACCCATGACATGATGTAGGCTAAGATTTCTGCGTTCAGTGTTTGTGTGTGTCTGTGTGTGTTTATGTGATGTGTTTTGCCTCCGCTTTTGTTTAGTACCTGATATTTTGCAGCCGTACAGTTCGAAGCGCATACAGATCCCCTGTTCCCAGGTCAGAGGTCGTATCCGTATGTAACGAGTCAGAGTGGGTTTCGGGAGACTGGAGCGCACCTCATCAGTGGGGTTTTGATTACCTTTAAACACCTGAGAGAGAACACAAAATATATACATTATACACTGCACACACACACACAGCTTTGTAACCAAACATACAACCTTACATTATACACACACTGCTGGATCACCTCTGTACAATGGAGGGTACCTTCAGTCTCACTGTTTAGTATTTTTTCTTACATTATTCAATCTATGAGGTGCTGGATAATTAACTGATTAGACCTGCCTGTGTCTATACTGGATTTAAAATACACATCCGTATAATAAATGACACATGGATGGAGTTTACTTCAATGTGTTCGCAATTTCCACAAGGATATTACATCAGCATAATTCTGTCTGGTTTATGTACTTGTGTTGATGTTCTTTGCTCATTTGGAAATTATGCAATTTCGAATTAAGGAAACTAAGTCTTTTACTATTGCTTTTTTCAGTCAGTGTTCACCAAACAACCTTCCTCTTTGTAATGCATCTTCCAGCAGAGTTCTAATTTGAGCCAAATACACTACACCTGATGCATCTAATTAAGATCCACTGAAGGCCTAGGATGCAGCTGAGATTGCAGGGCATTACGTAGCTGAAGGCTGGTCATTGTTGGAGCCTTCAAGTGGAGCTGAGAAACGTATCGTACGTTTCTGAGAACTTGAAGGGCTTATTTCAGTCACCCACAATCCTTCATGCGTGGCACAAAACCGTTTGAAAAATGGCAGAAAAGGCAACATGC
This sequence comes from Brycinus macrolepidotus, assembly GCA_037974445.1. NCBI lineage: Eukaryota > Metazoa > Chordata > Actinopteri > Characiformes > Alestidae > Brycinus > Brycinus macrolepidotus. Next base: position 35,350,343 of record JBBPCZ010000042.1, read on the forward strand.
TGTGGTCTGTAATGCAAAGTAAATTCCGATGCAATGTTTTCACAGAGTTAGACAGAGTTAAAGTGTTAAACTTGTCGCACTGTTTACACCAGCAAGTTGTGACGTGTCGGGTCAGACTACTAAAGCTATTCAGCTGCTGCCTTCACTGTGACACACAACTGTTAGGATGAGGTTTGGAACTAAAGGACATCTCCAGGAGGAGGATTAAGGACCACTTCCCTTCACCTGGTATAGTTTTAACCACCAGAGGGCCACCTCTAGTCTCGTACCTTGTGCTTGGTGCCATCCTTCACCATGATCCAGTCTTCTCCATTACTGCTGATGCTGACTTTGTAGGTCTTCACATAGTAGGCTTTCTTTGTCTCGGTAGAAATGGCTCCTTGGGTTCCTATAGCTGAGACATACCGGAGAAAACCCAGATCCACCTGGGGGAAGAGAAAGAGAGAGTTTGAGTAATTTTAAGAAAACGATAATCATTATTTGAGGAATGCATAGAGGTTGTGTATGCCGGTATGTATGTTTTACATAAGCATAGCAGGTAAGGAGCTAATTAAATGTTAACTAGCGTCCACACAGCACTACTGACCTATTACATGATCTCTAGCTAGGGTGGTAGGAGCCTAGTGGGTAAAACACTTGCCTGTGAACCCGATGACCACAAAGTTATAGGTTCAAACCCCCCCACTTTCTACCATTGTGTCCTTGAACAAGACACTTAACCCTCAGTGTCTCCAGGGGGACTGTCCCTGTAACTAATGATTGTAAGTCACTCTGGATAAGGGCATCTGCCAAATGCCATAAATGTGCTAAGTGCGTGCTCGCGATGCTTTATGCGAGGTGTGTGTGTGCGTCCAACATGGCTTCATGTTTGTATATAAAATTAAAAAGTGATGATTTAAAGAGCACCAAAAATATGATTCATCAGAAACTGTATTAGTTATGCACCAAAATGAAAATTCTTGTCTGAACCGAAAAGCAGGAAAACAAAACCAACAAAAACTAACAATAAATATAAAATGACTAAAATACACACAGTGTGTTGGTTGCAGTACAAGCCATGAAGTCTAAGGACAGCAGAGTCACTCATTGTTTTTTCACTTTAGATCTGGAGTTTGAGAATTTTTCTGTTGTTTAAAAACTCTGACTGCAGATGCCATTGGCAAGCTAGCGGGGACTTTCTGCTGCTGTTGTTTTGCTATATTCTGCATATCAAGTGGTTTTCAAGAGGTCTCTGATGAGACAGTTTCACACGGCCAGCGTTTTCACTGTTTATCTGCTGCCAGTTGTACTACTTCAACACACTGGTCAAAACATCTGAGCTGACCAGTGCAGGAAAGTGAAGGGAACACACAGCACTTTCAGCCACTATTTCTCAACTACAGTGCCATTAAAATGTTGATACTTCATTGTTCATTTTTCTCTTTTGGTTGAAATGGCCAAAAAACAGTGTGAAACAGAAAAAAAAAATACAGCATAGAAAATATTAATTAGAGATATTTTCAATTGCCAAAATTCAGTTCATCTTCAATCGACTGAATCAGCCAGATCACATTCACGCGGTTCTCTTTGCACACAACTGGTACAATTCATATTTTATATATTTTACACAACCCCCACCCACCCAACATACACACACACAAACACACACACACAAACAAGCAGGAAAAGGCAGCTTGACAGAGACAACCCTCCATCATTTGAGCAGCCAGAATGCAGGGAAAGTTCTATAACAGTTTAGCCTCATTCTGTCAGATTCTATTCTGAGTTCTAGCGTTTCCTGTACGTTATGACATTACAGTGACTCAGCTGTAAAGTCAAAGGTCTGGTGTGTGATCAGCTTACTGATTATCCAAACTCTGAAACGATACAGCCTGATTCATTTACAGTCTGAGTCAGCGTACAGAAACTCCATAACCCGACACGGTGTAGGCTGACAAAGTACGCGTTGCAATTTTTTTTTCCTCAAAATGCAGTTGGGGGAAAAAAAAAATCTAACTCGAACCAGCTGTTTTTCTCATGCTTTACTGAAGAGGCACGCTGAAGCTGAACTAGCGAATCAGCACAGAAGATAAAACGGAGTAAAAAGGCAGGGGCTGCATACAATCCATCCGTCCTCTCATGCTGAGAAATGGACAAACGAACAGTCTTTCAGGTGTTACAACTCTTTTGCAAACCCATCACCCTTAGAAGTCGTAGGTTGTAATTTAATACTATTTCTCACTTGAAACAAGTGGAGAGACAAGTGGATTCGAAACTTTAAACTGGTACTAACATGCGCGTTTGTAAGTAGAATAGTAAGTAAGTAGAACAGGATATTTCATTGTGATTTGAATTTGTTGTGCAGTCTTTTTGCAGAAAGAAACAGTTTATTGTCATTTCTTGACATGGAAACTGTCAGGACACGACAGAACTCCAGTCTGGATATTCACCCCTTCCCAGATCCCGACTCCGCTCCACAAACCCGGTGCACATCTCCTCAAAGACCCTTAAAGACTTGATCTGAATCACCTGAATTCTCACCACATGACTTTAATTCACCTGTACAAATGCCCTCAGTTTATGTAGGAACTTTACGAAGTATTGCCGGGGATCTCCTACATGATCTCCTGTTTGATGTTCTGGTTTTTTATTCTCTTGCCCGTTTCTCTAGAGTCTGATTTTTGTCTCACCCTGACTCCTCTGTTGGCTCGTTAGATTTCCTTACTGGACTTTGACCATTTTTTGCTCCGACTCTATGATTCCGTTCTGTTGTATGACGATTCGGATTTGTTCGCCTGTTGGAATAAACTCGATTGCTTTTTATACTCTGCATTTGGGTCCATTCTGGTTTAAAAAGGGAAAAAATCAGAGGTGCACAAATCTGTTGGTACAGAATGTCAACTAAATCTAAATGATGTAATTCATTATGTAAATGACTGTGGAATTAAATATGAAGTTATGTAACGGTACAGCACTGTGAAAGATCCTGACTCCGAGGGTTAACTGGTATTTTCACCTCCAGCCACTATTTATTTTGTAAGAGGGAAATTCAATTGATTCAATTGATTATACGGTGTTAGCTGCATTAGCCCCTCACAGTAAATATGCTGTTCTGAAGTGGCCTCTGTCTAGACTCCTTATGTGGGATACTTTGTGACAAATGGAACTCGCCCTTGTGCTGGAGAGAGCTGTATAAATAGCTGATTGAGAGTCTGGCGCTGGCCTCGATTTGGCTGGGGCTACTGGCAGGGAGAGCAACATCTCACTCTCTCTCTCTCTCTGTCTCTCTCTCTCTCTCTTTCCAGGCTTGGTTTCAACCCAAATGTCTCTCTTTCTCTCTTTCTCTCTCATATGGAGACATTGAGGAACTAATTGCTATTCAATATTGCACTGTCCAGTGCCAGCCAGTGACAGTAGGGCATCCAGCTGGACACAGCTGCTATTAACAAGCTTAACAAACCCCTAACGAGCCTCAAAGAGCGCTAACGAGAGAACAATGACAGGATGGACATGGACCCTCAGAAACGCACCGTAACCAACCGCACCACAGACAAACAAAAAGACCTCTTCCTGTGAAAAACAGGATATTGCTTTGTGTGTGTGCGCGTGTGAGTGTGTGCGTGTGAGTGTGCGTGTGAGTGTGGAGGGAAAGAGGAATGCACCGCTGAGATGACCCACTTGTTGGTCTGTTTTCTTAAGAAACAGCCGGAGCAAAAGCCAGACGGAGAGAATGTGGTCTGCCGTTTAAATTCTGGGAGACGTCAGGCTGCAGACTGAGTGGTCTTTGGGGGAGGAGGGGGGCATCTTAAAACTCTCCTTTTAACCCTATCACACGTAAAGTCTTGCTGAGGTTACAGACTTTGACGACGGCCTCTCTGACATATTAAAATCTGCTGCCAGAGAAGTTGCCACATCCATGTTTGTCATATCTAGTGCATGCACACACATTCAGAACAGAATTCACACCACTATTATAGTAAGATACGCTTATTGTTGATTTGTTTCTTCAGAGAAACAATAACAGCGGACTGAAGTGTAAAGTACATTCCAATTCACATTTGTTTGTCCAGTATGGTAGCTTGTGACAAAGTAAAACCTGTTAGATCATGTAATGCAGATACCAAATCACACTAAGAAATCATGTAATTAATAGAGTATAAATACAGGATTCACAAAAATAAAAAACCTAGTACAGCTGCTATAGACTGCAATTATATTATACCAGTATATCATCAACCTCGTAAACCACTATGAGCCTTTATATTAAACAGAAATATGGAGGTTACTGACTTCAGCTATCCCACGTTACACACACACACACACACATACACACACACAGCATCTTTAATACACAGCAGTCTCTCAATAGAATCCACCGAAAGAGTCCATGTGTTGACTTTAGGCTCATTAACTCAGTCCAATCTAATCAGTGTTAGCTAATTAGTGTGAAAGCTACGGGCCTGATAAATTCAGTTCCCATTGAACATTCGCAAACTCTCTTTTTTCTCTCGCTGTCCTTTCATCCTCAAAGACATTGTCTCAGATGGTGAATGTGTTCTCCAGATGGAGGTTTGTTTTTCCTGGTTGCGTCAGAAACACTGGCGCAATGTCAGCTTAACGCAACGCTCCTCTATAAATACGTCTTCACTATGGAAGGAAACCCTCCCTGTGTCTACATCAGTGCAAACCATAACATGTCAATCAAGGCAGCTAAAAAACACCAAACGAGCCCCATGCGCAGGAGTGACTTACTCTGGTTAATAATGGGACAGTTAAGTAACTCCATGATCAATATCTATTAAGAATATCTGTCAAATAATCTGAAATCACCTACTGCTCTGGGTACACTCTTCCACTTTTTGTTTGGTGCTATGAGGACACCTATTAGTAGACTTTGATTTAACAATAGTATGAAAACAATTGTGTCTGCAAAATAGACCAACTTTGTACCGAGTTTGGTACATTGCCCTTTAAGGTCTTGCAATTCAATTTGTGCACCTCAGTGTGTACAATGTGTGTGTTTGTTTTATAGTGAGTGGTTTATGTGTTTGCTATAATTGTGTGTGTGTGTGTGTGTGTGTGTGTGTACCTGTATCCACTCTCTGGTGGAGTCTTCTGATGGTGTCCAGCCGTTACTGGGGTAGTTCAGTCGTGAGCGGAGAGGAGACCAGCTGGGGTTGTACTGGGAAGAGGCTGTAATTGTCTCATTGCTTATCTCACCAGATTCCATGCCCAGTGGATACATGCACTCATCTGTTACAGACACATACACACACTCGATCAACTCTCTAAAGACTCACATGCCTTCCAGAAACAAAGAGTCTACTCCAGGCTACTAAACAGCTCGAACACTTAAGACATTGTTTTCACATGTGCAGAACTGCTCCACTCACAAATGCGTTCATTCTCAGGAGCTGCTGTGAGGTTCGTAAACAAAGTTTACAAAATAATGGCAAATTCCCTGTTCAACCAAATGAGAAACTGCAGCACACAAAGATTCAAATTAGACTGCTACAGTGTTTCTTTACAGTCTCTAGTTTTAAATGGTATTAGGGCTGTCAGTAGATTAAAATATTTAATCGCGATTAATCGCATGTTTGCCAAAGTTAACTCGCGATTAATCGCACCTTTAAGTCTGTCCTAAACATACTGTTTTTAATACTCTTATCAACATAGGAGTA